>PVJS01017838.1:0-35651 GCA_004027185.1 Glis glis | reverse complement strand
AGATCCTCCGGTCTCCGCCTCCCAAAGTACTGGGATTACAAGCGTGCGCCACCACGCCCAGCTAGGTTGCGCATATTAATGAAAGCATATGTCCCTTCTTTTTTGTGATTGGCTAATCTCACTTAACATAATGTTCTCCAGATCTTTCCATTTTCTTGCAAATGCTGTTATTTTGTTATTCTTTATTGCTGAGTAGAATTCCATTGTGTGTATTTCCCATAATTTTGTAATCCACTCATCTGTTGATGGACACCTAGGTTGGTTCCATAATTTGGCCACTGTGAATTGTGCTGCTATGAACATGGGTATGCATATATTACTGTTGTTTTCTGGTTTCAATCCCTTTGGTATAATACCCAGTAGTGGTATAGCCGGATCATATGGTGGATCCATTCCCAGTTTTCTGAGGAATCTCCACACTGATCTCCATAGTGGTTGAACTAGTTTGCAATCCCACCAACAGTGTAGAAGAGTCCCAATTTCCCCACATCCTCGCCAACATTTGTTGTTGTTTGACTTCTTAATGATTGCCATTCTAATTGGGGTCAGATGAAATCTTAGAGTAGTTTTGATTCGCATCTCCCTGATTGCTAATGATGCTGAACATTTTTTCTTGTATCTATTGGCCATTTTTATCTCTTCTTTCGTGAAGTGTCTATTCATTTCAGTTGCCCCCTTCTTGATCGGGTTGTTTGTTTTCTTAGTGTAAAGTCTTTTTAAGTTCTTTGTATATCCTAGATATTAGACCTCTGTCAGAGGGCTAGCTTGCAAAGATCTTCTCCCATTCCGTAGGCTTTCTCTTTAGGCTCGTGATGGTTTCCTTTGATGAGCAGAAGCTTTGTAGTTTAATGCTATCCCACTTGTTAATTCTTGTTTTAATTTCCTGTGCTTTGGAGGTCTTGTTGAGGAAGTTTCTACCTGTGCCTATATGATAGAGTGTTGGACCTATGGCTTCTTTATTTTGAAACCGGATCTCACGAAGTTGCAGAGGGCCTCACTAAGTAGCTGAGGCTGGCCACGAACCCGGATCCTCTGGTCTCTGCCTCCCAGGTACTGGGATTACAAGCGTGTGCCACCACGCCCAGCTCAAGTGGAAATAATTTAAGGGGAATATGTAAATTCTTAGCAAAAGGAATCACTCCCTGGTTTCTTTATGAGATGGCCTTTTTCAAGTTTAAAAATATGCTTTGTGTTTTTGTCAAGTTTTTTACCTCTGTGACTAAAATACCTGATAAGCACAACTTAAAGAAAGAAAGGTTTATTTAGGGCTCATCATTTCAGAGGTTTGGGAGATTTTAGAGGTCAGACCATAGTCACCTACCTTGTGGCAACAGAACAACTGGCAGCAGTGTACAGAAAAGTCACTCAGTCATGAGAGCTGGAAGGGGGAGAGAGAGAGAGAGAGAGAGAGAGAGAGAGAGAGAGAGGGGGGAAAGAGAAAGTGGGGTGGGTAGGAATAGATAGAGTCCTCAGGGCCATGCCCTACCTCTGAACCTTGCTGCACTGGGGACATGCTTTCAACACATGAGCCTTTTGGGAGACACTGCAAACCCAAAGTATAATACTTCCTAATAGCATAAATAAAATCTTGTGGACAATTTATTAAAAGGAAATACAGTTAAAATTTGAACCTATGGGAATTGTTAAAAACCACCAGTGATCAAAAATGCAAAAATTAAATGAATAATTATATGGCATGTTAAATTTATTATATATAAATATTTTACAAAATTCATAGACATTATAAGTGAGGATGAAGTAAAAACCCTTCTTTTCTTAATACATTGGAATTGTACATTGACAAAGTCTTTCCAATTCTTAAGATTTAAAAATATGTCCGTTATCTTTCAGGCATTCATACTTTTTGGCACAGTAATCTGTGATCTATTCTAAGAAAATATTGAAGGTGAAAAAAATCAATATGTACCAAAATGTGATTGTCTTGCTATTTATGATAATGAATATTAGAAACAACCTAAATACTCAACACCAGGAAAATAATTCAAGAAATTATGCTATATTCATTTTTCCTGGTCACTAAAATATTTTCACTAATAGTTTTTATGCAGTATAAAATGCTTAATCATGACAGGGACAAGATATTTTAACACAACAAGGTTTCCTGCCTTAGACCTACTATTCCTTCCTGGGACAGGAGAGACTTTGCAAGTCTGATTCTTGGATATATTTCCCCTTTCTTTATGTTTGTGTGTATGTGATTTTAAAAAATCACAAATTAATAGTATCTAAGAGTCAGGAAGAAAAGAGAGAGCTTAGCCAGGTCAACCAATTTGATGCAGATAAACAGGTGACATGTTGGGAGAATAAGAAGACAAGGGAAACCTGTAGGTGTTGGGAATATGCAAGAGAATTTTAGGGCTTATATAAAAGACAGCAGTAGCATTAGGGAGTGGATGTCAGGCATTCTAAAGAACTAGGCTGCATGATGTATAATTTTTTCTCAGCTTCCATAAGTTCATGACTGTGACAGATTTCTGCAACAAAATACAGGTTAACAAGAGAAAAACAAGCACATTTATTCATATGTACAGTCCACATTACTGTACATGGGGGAAAAGTGATTCTAGGCAGTGTTTCAGGAGTCTGCTTTAAACAGCATTTCAACAGAGAATAGTGAATTTTAAAGAAGTGACAAGACAAAGGAAAAGGAGAGCTAGTCTTCAGAGGTGAGAAAACTGTGGAAGGTAAATTTATGGGAAGAAAGTCTGCTTACAGATTCTTCCGGCACTGACTCTGAGCTAATGTACAAGCTTGTAAAGGGAAATTGAGAGGGAGGGTAGAAAGAAATTTTGTCTTCTGGATTCCTGTTCTGTTTTGGAGCAAACAGAAAGGACAGAGTTCCCTTTCGCTTTGATTGTCTTCAGGTCAATAATCTGTCATATTTTGGGGAGAAATGTTTTGATTTCCTTCAATCACCTTCACTGTTCTTCAAGACATAAAAATGACTAAACTTCCTTTATAATTACAATTTGCTACAGGAATTGGCATCTGTAAGTGAGAATTCAGGTAGACTTTAGATAGATGTGTTCTCTGACTCTAAGATATACAACAAAGTATCTTAATTGGCAAAATTCTCAATTGCTCAATTAGGGGAAGAAAAATAAAGTAGAAGAGAAGAAGGTAGATGAAGAGGGGAAGAGAAAGAAGGAAAGAAAGAACAAAGAAAAGAACAAAGAATGGATAAAATAAGGAAAGAATAAACATATAGCATAATTATATTTAGATAATTATATAATAAACATTGGTTGGAAAGATTACCAAATTTATAAGATCTATAGCGTTAGTAATTATTTTGTTTGTCTGATGGACATTTGATTTTTTTCCCTTCATATTTTAAAACTTTTTGTATTTTTCATTATTAGAGCACATTTATTTATTTTTATTACTGTGCTCTTATTGGTGCATTATAGTCTCACATCTTAATGTAAATCATGTTGATAGTAGCATACATGCACTCAGCATTTGGTCCCCCCCACCTCCCCATTTCCCCCATTCCCAATACAGAGTACTGAGATTGATATTGTTATATTCACATATGTACACATAGTCAATGGTAGAATTTCCATTGATGGACCTCAGTCTTCCCCCTCCCCTTCCCATAGTCCACCTCCGTGGCTCCACTGAGGTTTCTCCTCCATTATCTGGAGTCCCTGTGGTATCCCAATTACTCCCTAGCTTGCACATATTAGAGTAAACATATGTCCCTTCACTTTCTGTGTTTGGCTAATCTCACTTAACATAATGTTCTCCAGGTCCTTCCATTTTCTTGCAAATGACATAATTTTGTACTTCTTTATTGCTGAGTAGAATTCCATTGTGTATATTTCCCAAATTTTGTAATCCATCTCTTGATGGACACCTAGGTTGGTTCCATAATTTGTCTATTGTGAATTTTGCTGCTATGAACATGGGTATGCATATATTACTGTAGTTCTCTGATTTATTTTTAATTTGTGAAAACTTATTAAAATATCATATATGGCTGGGTGTGGTAGTACATGCCTGTAATCCCAGAACTTGGGAGCCTGAGACAGGAGGATTGCAAGTTTGAAACCAGCCTCAGTAACTTAGTGAGGATCTGTTTCAAAATAAAAATAAAATAGGGATGGGAGGTGTAGTTTAGAGGTAGAATGCCCCTGGGTTCAATACCCAGTAAAACACACACACGCACATACACACACACACACACACACACACACACACACACATAAAATATATATAAATATATATATTGCTTCTTATGTTAAAAATTCATGTTTATAGTTGGGCGTGGTGGTGCACTTTGTAATCCCAGTACTTGAGAGGCTGAGGCAGGAGGATCAAAGGTTTGAGGCCAGCCTCATCAATTTAGTGAGGTCCTCTGCAATTTAGCGAGACTGTTTCCAAATAAAAAATAAAAAAGGGCTGGGGATGGAGCTCAGAGGTAGAATGCCCTTGGGTTCAATCCCCAGCACTCAAAAAAAATGTTTAAAATAGAATTTATTGTTATGTGATTTCAAGCAAGGCAATGTATGGACGCTCAAGTGAGGCATCTCACTGAACCCAATTTCATAGTATCATTTATAAGAACCATATTGGCATTCCACAAAACATATGACTTCTCAAATGTCTTTTTTATTATATGACATAGCAGGAGTCTAACTAGTGTTCTGTATAATCTGGTTTAAAATGATTTTATGCTATTTATATTCTTTCAACTTCTTACTATGTAAGATATTCAGATACCTTTGTGGTCAATATTTTTATTTTATTTATATTTTTATACTTTTATTGGTGCATTAAAGTCTCACATCATAAGGTAGTTCATAGTGATAGTGACATACATGCACACAGCACTTGGTGGGCTTTCCCCCAGCTCCCTCCCCACTCTCCCCTTATAGGATATTGTGATTGGCATTGGTATTCTCAGATATGTATATAATGTCAAGGAAGTGATTCCTTCATTGATTAGCCCTGCCCCCCCCACCCTTTCCCTAGATCACATCCCTGGATCCACTGGAGTTTCTCCTCCATTATTTAAAGCCTCTCTTGTATCTGGATTACTCCCTAGCTTTTCCATATGAGAGAAAACATATGGTCCTTCACTTTCTGTGACTGGCTAAGAGTTTTAACAACTTGGCTATAAAATGCAAGGATATCACTGGCCATTCAGTAAACCAAACTCCATGCTTTACTTTATAGGCTAAGATTTGAGTAATTTCTTATATCAGATGCAATAATGCAGAGTAAGCTTGTCCCTTGAAAAATGTGGAGGAAAAAAGAGGAAATCTATATTTATTTAGCATCTACTATTTGTTAGGTATTATCTGAGGTAATTAACATATGTTGCATGTAATCCTTACAAAAGTAGGATGTCCGGAGCTTCAGGGAGGTAAAGAACTTGAACATGTTTCCACATTCCAAAACAGGGCTGGGATATCCGATAAAGAATTCCTGGTTTTACATTTTTCACATTTCAGAGCTTTCCTCACTAATCAAACCTCATTAAATGAAATGTCATTCATAAAAGTCAGACAGAGAAGATTAAAATGCAAGCAAGCATGTTTTTATTAAGTCAATTGGGCACCAAATCCTAGCTTTATCTTTGGACTTGATATAAATATATGTTTTCCCCACTGGAGTTCAGAACTGTAATACCTGATTCAATACATTATACCACTCTCACTTTACTCAGACTTTAATTTTTCTTCTGAAGGTCTATGGAAGCAGGATTGTCCTACACTCTCTCTTCTTCATAGTTTTTCTACATATGTCCAATTATATCTGAATCATATATGGAAAACTGCATAGACTCCCAAGGTGGAAACTCTGATACACTTCATCTACCTTTGAAACTAGAAATGAATTCTTGTGCTCCTTTAAGAGTCTTTTGGTATAAATTATAAAAGGAACAAGACTATCATTCATTCTAGTTTATTCCAGTTAAAATAACTGTTGATGTTCAATTACATTTGGGTAAAATTGCAGTGGAAACAGTTAATGAATTATTTTTGCTTTATTTTGAGAGAATGATAAAGAAGACAGAAAGCAATCCTTTTATAGGTATATTTATGAAAGTACGCATTTTCCAAAGATGTACTTGTGACAATATTCTTTTAGTATAATCTTGTTTGACATTTTATTCTATACTATAGTAATGAATGTACGAAAGGGGACCCTGATTACTGAAAGAAAGACTAACTGCTTTGCTCTTACTTACTTTATAGAATTTAAGTATAATTTTTCAACACTTTCAACAAGAATCAAGTACGTTTTCTATAGAAATCCTAATTATCTAGAAAATATTTCTCATGAAATATCCCATTTTCAAGGCCTCTTTCTGAACAAGTCTTGGCTGAAATGTCCTCATGTCTCCCTTCCTATTCTTTGTTTCTGTGTGGTCATAGTCTGATGGTAATCAATCCTTTAAATTTTCACTAAATTGTCATAAGACACAACTTAAGATTCATTTTACTGATGCTAATTGTTTTTAACAAGCATGAATATGTTTCATTAATGATTAAATGCACAACTAATTATATAATAACTCCTTATATTCATATTAGAGGCTGCTGATTTGCATTTTGGGCAGAAAGTTTTCCTGCAGACTCAGAGAATGTGACAAAATCTGACACACAATAAATAAATAAATGAGTCAACAAGATTTCTAAGAACACTAGGCAAAAGAGATAATATACAAGGAAGACTTTTATCTTGAAAATGCCAGTTTAAATAATGTATAACTCCAAAATAAAAAGTAATAGAAAGAGATTTTAATTTCATTATTGCAATAAACAGAGTTTCTGATGCATTTTATTATTCTAATTTGTGTCCAAGACTTTAAAAAGACCCCCAAATAAACTGATCTCCAAATAATTTGTGATATCACGGTTTAACAATAGTTTAGATGAAGAAGAAAGTAGTATCTCTAAAATGAGATTAATCTGAACATATTTACATCCAAAGAATATGTAAGCTCATATTTCTGAAAGATAATCTTTTGTTGTATTAGAACTAGCTTTATAAAAGGACCAGTGTTTCAGGTTGTGGAACGACAGAAATGCTGCTACAATATTTGGAGATGGACTCATGAACTCTGAACTCTAGGCCTGTTTCATAGCTCCTTTACTGTCCTTTGACCATGACCAAAGAAATGGGCATAAAACTGTGTCTCTATGATCTTGTGAATACTGTGATTTGACATCTTCAGGTGATATTCTTTTCATTTCAAAATGTTTTTAGTGTGATGTCACTTTCTACTATGAGGAATAGGAAGGAGAAGTGATGCATAGACCTAAACAAGCTCTGCGGTGAGGACATTTTCTGCCCTCATTCTTCACCTCCCCCTCCCCCCACACAGGATCTACACTCTTCGTCATGGGTCTTTGCAGTGGCTTCACACTGTAGCAAGGCTTTCATTCTCTGCCTCCTCATTTGGCCTTTGGCTATTTGATTTCTTTTGGCCACTTTGTTGTTGTTGGTACTGGGGATTGAACCCAGGGGTGTTCTACTCCCAAGCTATACCCCCAGCCCTTTTTATTTTTGAAACAGCATCTTGCTAAGTTACTGAGGGCCTCACTAAAGTGCTGAGGCTGGCCTCAAATCTATGATTCTCCTGTTTCAGCCACTTGAGATGAAAGTGACTGTGCCTGTCAGGGCCCCTGTCAGGAGCCAGCTGCAGGGGAGGTTTTGGCAGTGAGATCCCCAGTGAGAAGAAAGCAAGCAGAGTCACCATCCAGAGGAGAACAACAGCAGCTTTATTTTACAGACCCATCCCTTATGTAGGGTTCTGTGCAAAATGGTGCACATCACGCCAGTGTAACCTGCACATGCGTGTTGTATATTACTTAGTCATGCTTACATAACTAAATGCTCATCTGGTGCTTTGTGGGATGAGCAGGGTTCTCAGAGGCTGAGTAGGGTGAGCAGAGTCATGTCTCCACCACTGGTCTGTACTTCCTCTGGGTCCCCACATTCAGCCCCTACAGGGTTGTGGTGTGTGACTTGACCCAAAGAGCATTACATTGGGCCAAAGACCACGACAGCAATAGAGGATATAACAGATGACTATTAATCCTCCAGCCACACAGGTGAGGAAAGTCAATACCCATCTCCAGGAGGAGCACAGTGAGTTCTACCAGGTTGTAAGCAGGTCCTCCTGTAAGGTTTGAATAGCCAGTACCTCCACATTCATCTCCACTAAGGCTTGCTGTACCTGCTGCTGAATGTCTGGAATGTGTACACAACATTCTACACGGAGAAGAGCACATATTCCATCCTGGGCAGCAGTGAGCATATCTAACACCATTCTATTCTGCTAAACCACCTTGCGCACGTGGGTGGTTTTGTCCATCAAAAGGGAAAGAACCCAATAGGATGTATTTATAGCTTTAACAACATGTTGGGCTAAGGCTTCTGCCTATAGCTCTACATCTGTAGTAACACCCCCTGGAAAAACAGGGCTAAAGGGTAAAATCACACATGGGGCCAGTAATGATATATGGGGTTTCAATTATTAGGCATATGGGGAAGAGTCGGGAGCATCCATCCCTATATGTATGGCCTTTCCCAGGTACACCTTCCTGTTCAGTGGGCAGGGAGGTATGGCCAGCCATAATGTCTGCAAACTCAGAAAATCAGTGGACTTGGTCCCTATTAGTTTCTGCCCATTCCACCACTGGTTGGTATCCAGAATGAGTGACATTCTGACGGTTCTAGAGGCAATCAAATAGTGATTATATTGGTCACAGACCAGTTTATCTGCTCTATACAAAATGGTGTTATGCTTGCAAGCTCTACATGTACCCCTGTTAACCTGCCCCACTTGTTTTCTATAGCATATCCCAACAAGGGGTGGGAAGCATTACTATGGTCTCAGCATTGTCCATCTCATTCTGGGTTGCTGTGGTTCCAGGTTCATAAGGTAGTCCAGTTGTCTGAAGTAGCAGGGGCAATTCACCATGGGGGATCTTCAGCTGTCTCCACTTGTAGCTTGGTGCAGACCTAGCAATGGGAGGTGTTGTGCAGTCTTGCAAAGATGTATGCCCAGGAAAGCAGGCTATTCCCTGCCATTTACCTGGATGGTAGGTCAGAGCAGAGACACAGACCATCATAGATAAGTCCTTCCCTTCCAGGAGGATGCAAGCAACATGCTTATCTCACGAGAGAACAATGGCCACTCCAGGGCAATGGTACCACACCAAAGTGCCCTGGGCAGGAGGTAGAGGGTTGGGAACATCTTCCATGGAATACAAAGGACTAAGCCATAGTCTTATGATTTGTTTGCCTTCCAAAATCAGGTCTTCCACCCTTGGGGGAAACATGACCTGTACCGGGACGGGCCAGGCCACTATCCAATGGTCCAGTTGTGCCTGGGCCTTCTGTCCTGGCCCCATGGCTCCAGGAGTGCAACGAGGGCTCCTTCTCTCACCTCTGGTTGCAACCAAGGTTCCTCCAAGCTTCCCATTACCACAGTATGGGGCATTCCTGCTATTACCTTATCAAAGGGGGCCTGCCCAGTGTGGCGAGGTTGCTCATTTAAAAGCCACACTACCACGGGCACTTGTGCTCACTATTTCTTCCATTGGGAGGCCAAGGCCTTCAGCTTCTCTCTTAGGAGTCTGTTAAAGCACTCAATCATTCTGGCTGCTTGGGGCTGATAGGGAAGAACACACAACTGCCACTGTATGTCATTGTCCTTAGCCCAGGTCTGTATCTGTTGGCCTGTAAAATGGGTACCTATGTCACTTGCCACTACCAAGGGCTGACAACTGTTCAAGGGCAGCTACAATATATCACTGGTCAGCCTGTGCTACAGGGTAGGCAAAATACAAACCTGTCGCCATATGCATGGCTATCCGAATATACCAGAGCCCCTGATCTGTTGGCAGTGGGCCAATATCATCAACCTGCCATTCCTGGAAAGGTTGAGTATCTCAGGGACCCTGTTCCATGGTTGTAGGAACCCTAGGTCACACCTAGGGTTGTGCTGCCTGCACACCAAGGGCATGGCAGCATAGCATCTTATATTTGAGTGCTGGTAAGAGGCAATACCCATTGCTGGGCTACAAGTTCCATGGTGCAGGCACCTATATGTCCTGACTTCTTATGTAACCATGGTTCTACTGACACTGACTCTGTGTGTGCAGGGCAATTGGAGTGTCAGAACTTTTGCTAACACATTGGCAGAATCATTACTGGGGGCCTTCCAAGGCCTATGCCCCAGAATATGATGTGTAATAGCTCCTTCTCAGAGGCCCTGTTTCCACATGTCCTCCTATGTATCCTTGCCCCACAATGAGTGGTGCCCATTCAACCAGTCTTGTGCTGCCCATCGGAGCAACCACAGGGTTAATCCCTGGTAGACTGCCTAGCTGTCTGAACAGACATGAAAGGCCCAGTCTCCTTCATGAGAACTAACCAGACTGCCTGGAGCTCGGCCCATTGGTGGGAGTGTTGGCATTGTTCTTATACCAAAGTGTTCCTGTGTAGGGCTATAAGATCACAGCCGCCCACATGGGCTGTTGTCCATGACAAGAACAACCAGTATACTACGCTTCCACGCATATAGGGACTGTCCCTTCCTCACAGGGACTTGGGGCATCTCCCACTTCTGTGGGTTCTGAGGGGGCTGTTGCCCAGAAATGTACTGGCCTCAACAGAGCTTTCCCTTCCGCATAGGGACTTAGGGCATCTTCCACTTCTGTGGGTTCCAAGGGAGCTATCACTTGGAACTGTACTGGCCCCAGCAAAGTATGTAACTATTCAGACAAAGAGCTATTAGAAAACCATGCTCATTACTCTAAGTATGTGCCTCACTTTGTCAAAGTGGGCGTTTGGGCTATTCCTGTGCAGGGGGTCTGAGTCTAGGACCTCAGCCAACCTTCAATAGGTATGAGTCTCACTTTGTCAGAGTGGGCGTTTGGGCTATCTCCGTGTGGCGGGTTCAAGTCTAGGACCTTAGCCAACCTTCAGTAGGGTAGGTGGTCTGCACCTTCGCTGACCTAGTGCCTGCAATGGGTGCACAAGCTAAGAGGGTGGCATATACTGCCACTAACTATTTCTCAATGAGAAAGTAGCATGCTTCTGCCCCTTTCCATAGCTGTGACCAAAATCCAAGTGGGCTATTCCTAGCACCTTGCTTCTGCCATAACCCCCACACAAAACCTGCATTATTTACTTGGACTGTTAGCAGGAAAGGAAGAGCAAGGTCTACTTCCTGCAGAGTTTGCACCTGTGCCACCACCCTCTTGTTGGCAGTAAATGCAGTTTCCATTTTAGAAGTCCAATCCCAAGTTGCCCCATTATGGACAAGATGGTGTAAGGGGCACATAAGCATAGCTAAGTGGAGTAAAAACATTTCTCAAACCTCAGAAGACCCAAATACATCTGTAACTTTCTGACTATTTCCAGTGGAGGATACACTTGTCTCTTATCTATCACTGCTTCCAACCCCCAAGAATTTGACAGAATACCCAGGTCCCTGGACCTTGCTCTCAATGACAGCCCAACTCCATTCCTGGAGAGTGGCTCATAGACTGCATGCAGCTGCTTCTAACTCTGTAAGAGAATCAGAGGTTAGCAGAATATCATCAATGGTACAATGGTATAGCCTCAGGCTTCTGCCAAGAGGCCAAATCCTATGCCACCAAACCTTAACCCAAGGTGGGACTATGCAGGTATCTCTGGGGCAGTACCAAAAAGGTACATTGTCACCCTTCCCAGGTACAAGCAAACTGGCTTTCTGGGGTAATGTCAATGGAAAGAAGGCACTTGCCAATTCTACAAATAATGGAACTTCCCCAGTTCATGCGACAGATGATCCATCAACTCTGAGATGTTGAGTGCCGCTGCATGCAAGAGCCAGTGTCACTTTATTTAACTCCTGATAGTCCACTATTATGTGCCAGGAACCCTCAGGTTTTCCCACTGGCCACACGGGAGAGTTGAATGGGCTAAGTGTCGGGCAGATTACACTTGCCTTTTCTAGCTTTAGTATCGTTTGTCCAATTTCCTCATGCCCTGTGGCAACTTGTACATTCACACTCCTCATGGCTTGGGAGAGTTGCAAAAGAGCGTTATGGAGATGTTATGGGGGCGTTATGGGGATGTCCTCTAGTAATAGTCTTTGCACATGCACCTATAGTTGGAATTCTCCAATAGTTGTCTGCACAGTCAATCCTTGTAACACATACATGCACATGTGTGTGTGTGTGTGTGTGTGTGTGTGTGTGTATGTCATATTGCTTAGAAGGCAGACATCTGATTCCCAAAGTCACTGGGGTACATCGAGCTGTAATGAGATAGCCTCCATACCCCTTTAAGTCCAGTAAACTTGTCCATGTTGCTCCTATATCAACAAATGCCAGGATGCATTACACATTTCAGGGGGATCAATAATAGTCAATTCCACATGCAGCCTCAGGTCATCCAGTTCCCCTGGGTACGCTGGATGAGTCCTTAGTCTGGGAGAAAGACAGCCACATGTATCTCTTGAGCTATTCCCTTGAACTTTTTTAGAAGAAAAGGGGAGTATCTTTGGTTCAGGTGAAGCTGCAGCCAAAGCGCCAAAAGTACTTTATTTGGCTGGCATTTTATCTTTGCTTCTGCCATTCCAGACTGCTGAACCATTGCTGCCACTGGGCTTGTGCAGCTTGGCTGAGTCCACAATGATCAAACTTGTGTGGCCTGCATCTCCTGTGCCCGTCCTCCCTGAACCAAGCTGGTCTCTGCATCCCCAGGTTCCTCCATGCCTTTGCTGAGTTCCACTGTGTCCAGCAGCTGCTGGGTGCACTCATTCTGGGGCAGTTGGGAGTAATCCCCCACCAAGCCTTAGCCTTGCCTTCCTGTGGTCCATGCCAGAGCCTCTGGGTGCGCCACAGGGACATTTGGCTCCAATGTGTCCAATGCCCTCCAGATCTCATCCGGCTTGGGACATACTTTGTCCCAATCCTCTGGTGGGGTCCACACCACCAGATATTCCACTACCAGGAACCACAGGGAGGCCGGGGGCCACATCTCTTCCACCCTGGGTTGTTCCTCCCAGGGCTGCTCCTTCAGAGGGGCTCTGGGGGCACTCATCCTGCCAACTATGCCAATTGTCAGGGGCCATGTCAGGGACCAGATGTTGTTGCAGAGGAGATTTCAGCAGTGAGATCCCTGGCAAGAAGAAAGCATGTGAAGTTGCCATCTGGGGAACAACAGCAGCTTTATTTTACAGATCCATCCCTTATATAGGGTTCCAGACAAAATGGCGCATGTCACACCAGCGTAACGTGTGTTTTTGTGTTGCGATTACCTAGTCATGCTTACATAACTAAATGCTCATCTGTGGCTGAATGAGGTGAGCAGGGTCATGTCCTCACTGCCAGCCTGTACTTCCTCTGACCCCACAGTGCCAGCTCTAGGTCAAGGCACCAAGAGATCTTTTATTCTTCTACTTGCTCTTATTTCACTTTTGCTCTCACTATGAGAAAAAAATGTGCATTTGAAAATTCACTGGTTCCAAGAGGAAGATGAGATACAAGTGAGGGAGAGCTATCACAAGCTGAGCCAAGCCAAGATCAGCAGTCTCCTAGCTGGCAATAAACACACCCCTGAATGAGCCCCGCTGAGACTCATGAAACCACCCATGTGTACCTAGGTCATTGAAACTCTCAGATGATCTGTAAACTTGAGAGCTAAACAAATGCTTGTATTTTAAATATGTTGAGAAATTGCAGTATTTGCTATGCAAAATGATTGTGGCCACAGTTCACTCTTAAAAGTGTGGTCTCTTTCTTCAATAAGACTGTAGCAAGTCAGAAGTAGATTGGAGTAATAGAGGTCATCTTGTAGGCGGTTGTGATGTTCTTATGTTAAGTGATCTGAATCAGTCTTAAGAAACTTAGAAAGATAATTAAAGGATCATTGCTGAAAGCTGACCAAAGGAATTTCTAAGTTCAAGTTTGTTTATCTGAATTATAAAAATAATAACTCTTGCCATAGATATCTCACAGTGTCGTAATGAGGCACCAAATTCATGAGTGAAAGCAGTTTGCCAACTAAAAAATGCTTTCAAAGGGAAAGGAATTGTTTAATGAAATGATAATTATGCTTTTGACTATGAAAAGAAATTCCTATGTTGAAGTGTGTATAAGATTTTTCTTTATTGAGACATACAATGGCTTCTTGTTAATTGCTCCAATTCTTTGGAAGCAAACTATCACAGCAGAAAAATATTAAAAGGCAAATTTTAAAAGTAGGGATTGCTTTTTTAGTGTATTCTAGTGAATGTGAGAGATGACAGATTTTATTTATCAGTGCTTGAAATACAGCGTGTTTGTTGAAGGCATACATGATTTTAATAATTTCCAAGGACAAAATTACTTCTAATAAAATGACAAATTATTGTTTCTAAAAATCTACATATTTTTATGAAGTTCATTCATTATTCTGGGAAGCATATACATGTTATTTTTATTTACTTTTGACTAGATATAGATAAGAAAACTTCTAAGCTCAAATGATTATAGATATTTTATTCCTTAATTTCTTCATAAATTTACCTATTTTATGCCACATTGATAAATATAGCAAAACCTAGAAGTAACATTTTCTTCAAATTTTAAATAATTTAGCTTAGGAAATGATGCTTCCTGATGTTTCATGAAACAGTTGTTAATTTTGGAGAAAGGCAAAGGAGACTAAAGAATATTTCTTTAATACCTGCCTTTTGCAAAGAAATGCATTAGACATTTAATTTCCTGGAGCTCATTTGATTCTCAGAAGTGGCTGAGTTGGAGGTTATTATATCAATATTGGAATTTGGAAAAGTGAGTATTTTCATGGTAAAAGTTAGACACTTCTTTATAGAAGTAAAAAATAAAAAAATTACACAATTATAGAATAAAGATAGGGGTAGAATATGAGAGAAATCAGAGACGAGCCTATAGAATAGAGATCAGAACTGAGTATACATGTGGAGCCCAGGATAAAAATATGAAGACTATTCTTGATAAATTTTTTTTTTCGGTACCGGGGACTGAACGCAGGGGTGTTCTACCTCCGCGCTACGCCCCTGGCCCTATTTTTTATACTTTATTTTGAAACCGGGTCTCACAAAGTTGTGGAGGGCCTCACTAAGTAGAGAGAGAGAGAGAGAGAGAGAGAGAGAGAGAGGGAGGGAGAGAGAGAGAGAGGTGAGGCTGGCCGAGAACCCGGATCCTCCGGTCTCCGCCTCCCAAAGTACTGGGATTACAAGCGTGCACCACCACGCCCGGCCTATTCTTGATAAATTTTAAAAAATTTTAATTCAGTGAAAGCAGGGCACTAAACCAAGGAAGGGCCCTTGTATATGCGGGCCCCATGTGACTGTGCAGAGTGCCTGACCAGGAAGCCTGCTGTCTCCGTCTGCTCAGGCTGCAATAACAAGATGCCATGGACTGGGTGCTTTAAACAATAGAAATTTATCTCTCACACTCTGGAGGTTGGAAAGTTGGAGATCAGCGCCAGCATGCCAGGGTTCTGGGGAGAGCCCCATTTCTGGATTACAGATGGCCCATCTTCTTGCTGTTTCCTCACATGGCAGAGAACAGAGAGGAAGCAATCTCTCTCATGTCTCATTATGAGGGTTGCACCACCATGGCCTGAGCATCTTCTAAAGACCATCACATGTGGAATTAGGGTTTCAATGTATGGAGTTTTCCTGGCGGGGGTGAAGATTCAATTCATAGTACCTACTTGGATAGACATATTTCAAACTTTGGATGAGGAGCTAAGTGATGTGATCTGTAAATTGTTAGCTGAGACGCTATGGATGTTGAAGTTGAAAGGAAGCTTAGAGCAGGTTATCTAGTTCGTCAGGCGTTTACATGGGGACCTTAAGGTTCACTATAATGCCTCTAGGACTTAGTAGGTAATTTACCATGGTCAATGCCAGAACAGGAACCCAGCATGCTGGGGTGCTGGTGGGGGACCTCTTCCTGGTTTACAGAGTCTGTGTTCTTGCTATAGCCTTGCAGGGCAGAGAATAGAGAGAGGAGACATCTACCTTATGTCTTTCCCTGAGGGCTCCACCCTCAGGATCTAACTATTTTCTAAAGACCATTGCAGAGTTCTGGTTCAGTATTCGTTCTACTATATCAGAATATCTTTCTACAGGAGAAGTAAAGTGCCCATTTTAGTCCTTCTAGTAGAGATGACAAATGGGGGTTGGGGGTCGACTGGATGAAGAAGGGGTACAGAAGTGCTCTCTTTACCTAGGCATAGTTTTACAATCATGAAACATTTAAAAGTCAGAATATTTTATGTTAAAATGTGGATTTCCAGTTTCTTTTGGAAAATCAGGCTATTTCAGACATGTATTGCCACATGTGTGGTGCGAACAGCCTGACACAGGGGCTCTAGGCTCCCCCACCCGTCCCCAACCAAGAGGGCCAATCCTTTCCAGGGCTCACAGCCTCTGGCCTCTCTTTTTTAGAATGAGCCTATTTTCTGCTTTTTGTTACCTGCCTGGTATGAATTTGAGCTTTTGATTTCTCCCTTAAAGATTAAATCTCATATGTGGAAGCTAGAGAGAAAAAAGGAACTTGAAGGGATTTCAGATAAATGTGGAGAGAGGCCAGTAGAATAATGGAAGGGGATGGGGGAAGGAGGTGGGGAGGGGATGAAGGAGGATTGAGGAAGGAAGAAGTGCAAATAATGTTATATCCATATATAAAGGTATCACTACCAATTTCAATAACATGTATGGGGAGGGTGTGGGGTAGGATGGGAAAAGAAACACACCAAGAGGTGTGTGCAAGTATGTTTGCCTCACTTTGAACCCCTCTATGATGTGTAATTGCAATGCATCAATAAAAGTATTTAAAAAATCTCCAGTATCCCTTACTGGAGACTATATCTCTTCTTTAGAAATAGTAAGTGAAGGATTGTACATGCACATAGGACTGCAAAATGAACTGTTGCTCCTAATGCAATGGTTATGCGTAATTAGATACAGCTATATTGAAGTAAATTTGTGCTGTTTGGTAATTATGCTGTTGTAGAACCTGGAATGTTACCGTTACCTCTCTTTGCCATTTGTGACTACACATGGTGGCTGTCTGTGTATAAAATAACTCACCTGGCTTTTCCATTGTTGGGGATTACTTGAATAGCTGTGCTCTGGATAATAACTGTAATTGGAATCTTAGGCCTTCATAATTTTAAAATTCTTGAGCAGCCCCTTGACCTCTTTCTCTACACCCACTCCCTGTTGAGAATGAAAATGTAGAAATACCTAATTCAATGCCTGAGCATATCCTTGTTTATACTGATGCACAAGTCCCCCAGGTCTGTCTCTAACAATGTCCTGCAAGCAACACATATTTAGCAGAAGCATAGCCCAACTCCCTGCTGTAATCAACCCTCTAGAGAAATTTAATTTTTAATTAAATGAAGTGTAGTGTTTACTTTTGCTCTAGAGCTGATTAATCAGAACTTTGTTATTTGTGTTGCAGAAAGGGGGATAAATTAACTATACCTTTAATTAGACAAGAGGGAATTTATTTCACTGTCATATCTAGCCAGGGCAAAAGCAGTTCCCCTAAAACGAAGACATAGGGTGCGTAAAATACTCCCCAGCGAGTGGTGTAGGGGTTGGGCCTTGGATAGTTAACATGTTGATAGGTGAGCTTTGGACTGTCTATTCATTGAATTTCTTATCTTATTAGGATAGTTTATTTTATTGTTTATTTAAACTCTCATCATTTTTTTGTTTTATTTTTATTTATTTATTTATTTATTTATTTATTTTTTTGCTCACATATATATTTATTTATGAAAATGTTCATTTTTTGTTTTATTTTTAACCAAAACAAAGTAATCGTACATATTTATGGGGTAGATTGTGGTATTTAATTTCACATGGACATTGTGTAATGATCAAATCAGGGTAATTAGCATATTCATCACCTCAAACATTTATTATTTCTTTGTTGTGAAAACATTCAAAATCTTCTAGCTATTTTGAGATATATTTTGCATTGCTGTGAACCATAGTCACCCTATTCTATAATAGAACAGAATTCATTCTTCCTAATGTAGCTTTATTTCTATTGACCAACCTCTCTTCATACCTTGTCCCCCTTCTTCTACAATCTGTGGTGATCATTGTTCAACTCTATACTTCTATGAGATCAGCATTTGCTTTTTTTAACTAAGCAAAAACAATGCTTTTAATAGTATATAATACACATCCAAATTAAGTTTATGATTTTTAATATTCTTTTATTGGTGCATTGTAATTATACAACATAATGAAGTGAGTGACAATATGTCATATTTTCCTCATGTCTTATTTCATTTAACATAATATCTTCCAGGTTTATGCAGGTTGTTTGAGATTACAGGGTCTCATCCTTTTTAGTGGCTGAATAGTATTCCGTTTTATGGGTACTTAGATTCCATATCTTGGCCATTGTGAATAGTGCTGTAATGAACATGGGAGTGAGGATTTCTCTTGGACAAATGGACGTTTTTCTTTTGGATGTATTCTTGTCATGGGATTGGTGGATTTTATAGTATTTACTTCTAATTTTTTGAGGGACTTCTAAACTGTTTTACACAATGGCTGTACTAATTTACATTCCTACACACAGTATATGAGAGTTTCCCTTTCTCCACATCCTCACTAGCCAGCATTTGTTCTTTTTTCATCTTTTGGACTATAAATATATTTACAGGGATGAGGTGGTTTTGATTTGTATTTGCTTGATGATTAGTGGTTTTGAGCATTTTTTATACCTGTTGGCCATTTGTATGTATTCTTTTAAGAAATACTTATTCAGCTATTTTGCCTTTTTAAAATCAGATTGTTGTGGTGCTTTTTTTGTGGTACTGGAGATGAATCCAGGGGCATTCCATCTCTGAGCTATACCTCCAGTCCTTCTTTATTTTTTATTTTGAACCAGGGTCTTGCTAAGTTACTGAGGATCTCATTAAGTTGCTGAGGCTGCCTTGAATCTGCAAACCTTCTGTCTCAGCCTCCCAATTACTGGGTTTACAGGCATGGACTACCATGCTGGGATTTTTTTCTTTTTATTTTCTTATTGAACTGTTTAAGTTCCCTATATATTCTGGATATTAACCCCTTGTCAGATGTATTGTCTTGCAAATATTTTCTCCCATTCTGTAGGTTATCTCTTCTCTGTTGATTATTTCCTTTGCTTTGCAGAAACTTTAGTTTGATATAACTCTATTTGTTTATCTTTTCCTCTTGTTGCCTGTGCTTTTGAGCCCTACCCCCAAATCCTTTCCCACAATGATGTCATGAAGCATTTCCTATATTTCCTCCAGAAGTTTCATAGTTTTAGGTATAATATTTAAGTCTTGAATTCATTTGAGTTGATTTTTATAACTGGTGAGATATAGAAGACTAGATTCATTCTTTCTGCCTCTGAATATCCAGTTTCTCCAGTTATTTATTGAACTTTTTCTCAAATTGCCCCTTCTGAAGTGATGAAAGTCAAGACCAATACTTTTCTCATGGTCCTAGTCAGCCAGGGATGGTCTAACAAAATGTCACAGGCTGGGTGACTTTAATGACAGAAATCTATTTTCTCACAATCTTGGAGACCAAATGCAGTTAAATTGGGAGTTTGGTCTTCAATGCATAAAGTTTGGGGGACACAAGTCAATCTTTAGCACTCATCTAAGGTTTCCTATTCCTTATTACCCATTATCTTTACCTTTAAAAAGTAAAGATTTTGGAGCCAATGGAAACTTTCAGGTTAAATATCATTTGCTCTTTTTTTTAATTTGTGTGTATGGTGCTGGGGATTGAGCCCAGGAACATTCTAACCTCTGAGCTATGGCCCCAGCCCTATTTTTATTTTTTATTTTTTAATGTGGAAACAGGGTCTAAGTTGTTGAGAGCATCGCTAAATTGTTGAGGCTGGTTTCAAACCTGTGAAACTCCTGCCTCAGCCTCCCAACTACTGGGATCACAGATGTGCCCCCTTCCCAAAGGCCAGTTTCATTTGTTCTTTTCAGCACAAAGCATTCAATTTATAGTGGAGACCCATGTCATCTTCTCTCCCAGTCTAGATCCTACAGTGTCCTCTCATCTATTCTTCCTCTCAACTTTCCCTCTCCTGAGACAGGACTATCAGCATTCCAATAAACATTGATCTCACTTGATGATGTAGGGAAGCCCTGAGGTCTTGGCCCTTCTTCCTCTAGCTATGGTGGTTTCAATCTTGAAAATGAAGTTTAAAACCTAAGGTATTCTTATAAATATGTGCCATTTCCCCCCTTCTGCAATAAAGTCTATCTCTTTGAGAAGAATTGTTAGCAGTGAAATGCTTTTATTATTTATTTATTTATTTATTTATTTATTTATTTATTTATTTGCGGTACCGGGGATTGAAAGCAGGGGCGTTCTACCTCCTCGCTATGCCCCCGGTCCTATTTTTTATACTTTATTTTGAAACCGGGTCTCACGAAGTTGCGAAGGGCCTCACTAAGGAGAGAGAGAGAGAGACAGGGAGAGAGAGAGAGAGAGAGAGAGAGAGAGAGAGAGAGAAAGAGAGAGAGACAGGGAGAGAGCTGAGGCTGGCCATGAACCCACATCCTCCGGTCTCCGCCTCCCAAAGTACTGGGATTACAAGCGTGCGCCACTGGGCCCGGCTGAAATGCTTTTAATAATAACAAAAAGGCACAGAGCAGGGCATGGACAGACACACCTAGACCCCCAGGTATTAAGTGTGTGTGCGCAAGCTCTCTATTTTCATAAGTCAGTTCTTTTATTTTATTTTGTTTATTTTTTCTCTTTTAATCATTTTATTTTACCAGAGAGGACCCAAGTTCATACAGAAAAAGTGATATGCCCAAATTTACAAACTTTATAAGTTACTAAAGATTCAAATCCAGCTTTGTAGGACACTATGATGAAGGAAGAATCGTAAAAGGATATGGAGTCATTTTTACTTTATCATTCTTTCATATGAAAGCTAATGCTATTGTGCCAAAAATAAGTACATACAGACCTGCACAGCTAAATTATATGATTCCCTGTCAGTGTGAGGGATTTTCCCCTTTGGTTCTGCCACCTGGAAGCTCTAAGCCACATGGAAATCCCAGTCACAGCAAATAAATTGAACCCTGTATTGATACGCTTATGTTTTTATTTTGTGATGTCCTATCTTTACTTGTATTATTCTACGTAAGAATAACTGGTTTAGAAGTAATCACATAAAATTATCTTGTAAAAGAGTGAAGATATTAAGTACACAGTGCCAATATATTGCCTTAATTACTTCAGAAAAATCTTTGTCTCATGCAACTTTGAAATCTGTTAGTTGCAGAAAATGTGCTTTGTAGCACCTGCCAGTCTCTCTACTGTAGAGTTGGCATAACTAGGTTTCTCTTTGTAGTACATATTTTAAGGCAAAATACTTAGAGACTATGTAAATGTTCTAGCTCTAATATTGCCCATGGAATTTAGCATTTGCTGAGTTTTTCCTAAAACAATTATTAAATTGGTATTGCCAAAGGCCAAATTTTTTATATCCAACAGTTCTTCTACATTTATTAATTAGAATCTTATGGCAAGGAAGAACTTTCCATTTTTCTCAAATTTGTTTATTTATAAACACATGGATATTTGTTCTATCCTATGGGATAAATATATTGGTATTGTTTATGTTCCACTAATCGTCCCAGATTTGGCCATTAAAAGCCCCTTCAAGTTGATCTCTGTGTCCCGTGGTCATGTCTCTATAATTTTTTTTTCCTTTGGTGTTTCCTTACTTTCTGGCACCACAAGATTATCCAAGTTTATCTTGTTTTTCCCTTTTCCAGTTAGTTATTTATCCCAGCACTAAGACCATAGAATTTCTAATATATTAATCTCCAAATGGGGCTCTCAGGATAAGGCAAACTTAAACTCTCCTATTAGTCATATATTAACCTAAACATGAATCATTCTTAATGACAGGTCATCCAAGATTACAGGAAAACCCAACTCTTAAGAAAGCCAGAAAATTTTATAATCAATATATGAAATTAATAACTGATGAAGCACTAGTTGAAATTCAAGTCAATTCAATTCAGGAAGAAGGGATGAGGTGGGGAGTGGATAGAATACACGTGAAGGGAGTTTATTTCTAAAGCCCTGTACCCTAAACACAAATTATATATATGTGTGTGTGTGTGTGTGTGTGTGTGTGTGTGTGTGTGTCTGTGTGTGTGAAGAAACTCCTTAACACTGATTCTTTATAGATTAAATCCCAGGCAACTCTTCCTAGATTGTAGGAGTTCCTTCTTTTGGGAGTGACAGGTCGGGGGATTAGTTGCAAAACATTACATATCAGGGGAACTAAAGAAGTTCATAAATACCCAACTCTCTAAACCTAGCATTGAGGGTGGTGGAGATTAAGGAGGGATGGTTGCCCTACTATTGTAACTTCCTGAGCAGAATTTACAAAATATTTGATCTAGCAGGCTTTAGAAGGCCCCTGTGGTAGTGTACCTGTCTCTGGGACTTGGCATGCAGGTAAGCACTTGGACATATGTGGTTTAGTAAAAATGGCTGAAATAAATAGCAGTAGGAACAGGAGAATACAAGGCCACAGAGCTTTAGGATATGACAGATATAGACGTATTTATACATATACATGCATATCAGTTTTCAATAAGCATGTGGGTCAGAAGAAATTTAAAAAGGAAGGTGATGGTTAAACAGAACAAACTATCATGAAGAATATTAAGATGGCATTTGTGATTATTTGGTTATCTTTTTAATGGAGATAGTAATATGATACATTTGCAGAGAAGAAAACCCAGGAAGAACTGTGCTGTGCAGTTAATGAAAAAACCCAGGAAGAACTGTGCTGTGACAGGCAGCCTGGCTTTCCTTAGGTGTCATGAGCTCACATTCAGCTCTTCACATACTAATGTGTGGATTCAGGAAGACTCAACAAAATCATGAATTTGAAGCCTCCAGATTCCTGTACAATAGCTGATCCTTTATTTTTCAGAATTAATTTATGAAAGAATTTATTCATTAACAACTTATCTGAGACACAGCTGTAATTCTTTGTGTATTCAATATGCTGCTTCACATTTCAGAGATATTCAACTCAATTAACAATAGTAAGTATATTTCATAAAACAGAAGGAGGAACAATTGCAGCCATTTTTAAACCATTTTCGGAAGAGTACTAGAGAAAAGAGAACAGAATTTGCCGTTATATGAAGGGAATTACACCAAGTGATGCATGAAAGTATGCTTTTATCACTTTGAATCTCATTATGATTTATACTTAGATTGCACCAATAAAAGTATAAGAAAGAAAATATTTAAATGATGAAAGGACCACACACATGCATGCGTGTGCACATGTGCATGCGCGTGCACACACGCACGTACACACACAATGAGTTTATTATGAGATAATGGTGGAGGTAATTTGTGTTTAACTTATTAAATATTTGAGTGTTTGTTTTATTTTCAACAGCTATATCCGAGTCTGTTATTTCAAGTTATAAAATCTGGTCTACCCTATATCTGCCATTCTCTTTCAATGTCTACTCTATGAATGACCAGAAAATAAAAAAGTACTTTAAAAATTCATGCCAAGTAAAACATAATTAGGAAAAAAACTGCCGGGCGTGGTGGTGCACGCTTGTAATCCCAGTACTTTGGGAGGCGGAGACCGGAGGATCCGGGTTCATGGCCAGCCTCAGCTCTCTCTCTCTCTCTCCCTGTCTCTCTCTCTCTCTCTCTACTTAGTGAGGCCCTCCGCAACTTCATGAGACCCAATTTCAAAATAAAATATAAAAAAAATAGGGCCGGGGGTGTAGCGCGGAGGTAGAACGCCCCTGGGTTCAATCCCTGGTACCGCAAAAAAAAAAATAGGAATAAAACTGTATCAATTGTATCAATTATATGATAAATGATATAGAAAATGGATCAAATAAGACTATAATAACTTGTTTTCCCTTTTTTTTTGTGGTGCTAGGAATTGAACCCAGGGTCATTCTACCTCTGAGGTACACCTCCAGATACATTTTAACTATTTTCTATTTGTAAACAGGGTCTTGCTAAGTTGCTGAGGACCTCACTAAGTTGCTGAGGCTGGGTTCAAATCTGTGTTTCTACTGTCTCAGCCTCCCAAGTACTGGGATTACAGGCATGCGCCCCCATGCCTGGCTACCATTTTACTTTTTAAAATACGTTACTATTGGCATTAAGTATGTGAGGTTACATCAGTCATAACTCTTTGACGAGTTGAAACAATAAATACTTTATTTGTTAGAAGTAGATTTCAAAAAAGGTTGAAATCTAAAAAAAAAAATCACAAAAAGCCCACTCTATTTTTTCATTTTTTTCCTTTTCTTTTTTCCTTTCTTTTTAGTTTTTCTTTCTCTTTTTGGTACTGGGGTTGAAACTAGGTAGATTTACCTATACCCCAGCCCTATTTTATTTACTATTTTGAAACAGGATTGTACTAAATTACCATGTGCTGGTCTCAAATCTGCAATTCTCCTGTTTCAGCCTCCCAAGGACTGGGAATACAGGGATGTGCCACCCTACCTAGTTTATCTTTTTGTTTCTTATTTTTCTTTCATCTTTCTCTTTCTTTTACAAAGTATAACCTGCATTTAGTAGAAATGATATTAATAATTCATTTTGAATGCTAGTCAAGGCAGAAGTCACATCAATTTCTCATTTGAAGAGTTTTGAATGACATATGTAGTTCAATTGCCTGAGCATCTAAGTGGATTCTGTAATATAATTACTGGAATATCAGAAATGAAGAAAGTGATTTATGTCTCTATGCATTTTTTTCTAGCCCATGTCCATCATTTTGATGAGATGGAAGCATCTGAAAAGTTGATATCTATAGATCAAGCCTCACATGGATTTTGGCACTTTTCCATTGCATATGCCTTACATGACTTTGGTAGAAAGATTTGGTGCTATACTTTTTAGTGATAAAGTAGAGAGATTCAACTTAACACTCTCACTACTGGGGAAATACAGAGACTGATAAATGTATAGCCATTAATCAAAATGGCTAAAAATTTCCAGTTATAGCCTACTACAGATATTAATATTTATGTCCTTAGATTACAAAAATTATCCCAATAAATTAATACATTGAATCTGATTTAGAAAACAATGTTTATTAATTTGGTTACCATGACTCTGTCCTCTGGGTGATCTGGAAGAAAGTTATGGATAATACCTTTTTATATTCCTCAAGAAAATCAAATACAAATATGAAGTATTGAAACCAGGCCATTCAGATAATAAAATAGAGCTAGAAGTCAGGAAGGAAATGCAGAGCCTCCGAATTCAGAAATGACTCCAGTTGCTTTCTTCTCAGTTGTCACGATGCCTCCTTGAGGGATTCTCAAGAGGTTGCTACTTAATGAAAACAGACTGTCTCTAGGGTTGTTTATTGACACAGGACACCTTTGTGGTTTCAGCACATAAACAGCCACAAAAAACTCATTACTACTTTAACACTTGCAGAGAAAACTTATTTGCAAATGCACAAATGAGTGCATTTCTGGGGGCTACTGGAGCCAAGTCACGCCATAGATGGTTGAGGGTCAGATTCCAGAGAAATGAAGACACCAATGGCAGCAGGGTTATTGTAAGATGATAATTGCAAGCCAGACTTACAGCACACATTCAGCATATTGCCCTATTCCCCCTATGTGAATGTTTTCTAAATATTTCTTCTGTACCATCCAGTGGAAGGATATACGCATATAATATGTATATATGCAACATATGTATATATATATTCATATATATATACATATGTGAATCAATGAAACAGTGAAGCATATCAAGTGGTTGTGTGCTGAATGTAAATTGAGGGTTTTTTTTTCCTTTTTTACATTTTCTTCACATCTGAAGGGCAAATAGCTACATGAGGAAAAGAATAATTCACACTCGGGTATTTTCCTGGATGAAGGAGGCTTCATCACATTCCCAGGAAAATCAGCAGGAAACAGAGCACAGGCCTAGCAGCACATTCAGAACCATATGATGATCTGGTCTCCTTGTAGCCATGACTAGTTATGATATAAACTCAACATTTATAGAGTTATTTTTTTACTCTAGTTTCAAGCTAGCAGAGATATTTACTGAAGAATGCTAATGATGTGCTGATATTGTAGAAAAATAAAAAGAGTACCAGACCCATTGATCAAGAATTTGGTTGGAATCCTTGACCTCATGAATTCTACGTAGCAATGTGATATTGCTTTGTGATCTTAGCTTGGTGATATTTGAAAGGTCAGTAAACCTCCATGATATATCATTTTCTTATCTACAAAATGGAAATTATAACTACTTTGATGTGAGTAGTAATGTAATATCTATGCAGTCATGCTGGTATATGATATTGCTCAACTAATATTAATTAGTAATTAGTCTTTTAAGTCGTCTCTGGCACAAAGTAAGGGAATGTGTAGTAGGTCTCTCAAAAATTAAGTCTATTCTTTTCTATGTAAAATAATGGTGCAGACTTCTCCCCAGAGGTAAAAGATTTACATGCTTCTATACTATGTGTCATTTTAGGTAGAGAGTAAAAGATGGGAGGTATTACCAATGGCATGAAATATGATATTGTAAGGCTATTTCACACCGTATCTCTTAATGCTTCCAATGCCTTAAGGTGACATGCTATTTGTCCTTAAATATTGCCCAAGGTTGGGTTTCTGAGAGAAGTGTTTAAAACCCAATTCCTAGTGACATAAAAAATAAATGCATGCAAAAACTCTGTAACAAATCTATCAGTTCCATAAATCATTATTTGTGAATATATACTGTGATTTAAGAAAATGTGCCATGGCTATGGTTTACCTAGAAAGAGAGCACAATAAAATATTTTTCAAAATATCGTGAATTGTTGGAGAACATGATTATTAGTCATATGCTCCCAATTTTCAGAATATTAGCATCCAAATGAAAATGTTCAGGTTTTATTAAAATATTCCAATTTTAAGACCAAACCCTTTTTATGAAAATTCATTTTTCGTGCCATCCATTCATTCCACATGAATATTTATTGGGTGCCTGAACTCTTTACAATGCAGAGAAAATGAGTTTCCAAGTTCATAGTTGTGGTTTACAGAGACTCAAAATTATCTCACTACTAAAAACAGTCAGAATGGGAGGTAGCTAGACAGAGATGACATTTGAAGGACGGCACATGTGGAGGTCCCGCGAGGCTTCCCAGTCTCATCTTGTGTCACTTTTTGATCTACATACAGCACCTCTCCAACAAAGCCCTGTTCGATCCCTGTCTAGACCTGAGTATGACCTTCCTCTAGCTCTTTACACAGTAGCTCTTCTGCCCTGCAGCCTTCTCATGCTCTCCTAGGGGGCATCTGCCCTGTTGTGGCTGCTTGTCTGTATTCGTGGGAACCCCCTCATCCAGAGTGGCACCTGAGCTATGATATTTTTGGATGTGGTTTAATTGGGTCCCTCAAAGGTTTATATGTGAGAAGCATGGTCCCCAGTTTGGTGATATTGGGAAGTGGGATTTTTAAGAGGCAAGGCAGAATGGGAGGTACTTAGGTCAAATGGGGGAATGCCCTTGGAAGGTGTTATAGTTTGGATGTAGAGTGCTCCCCAAAGGCTTCTGTGTTGAAGGCTTTGTCCCCAACTGGTGGCACCACTGGGAGATGGGAACGTTAGGAGGTGGGCCTATTTGGAAGAGGTGTGTCACTGGGAGTGTACCTTTGAAGGGTAGATTTGTCCCCAGCCCCTGACACACTCTCTCTCTGCTTCCTGGCCACCATGAAGTGAGCAGCTCTGCTTTGCCAAGAGTTTTCCACAATGATGTTCTGCCATACCACAGGCCCACAGCAATGGTACCAAGTGGCCATGGGCTGAAACCTCTAAAACTGTGGGCTAAAATAAATCTTTCCTCCTTTAAGTTTTTTAAAGGCATTTTTCACAGTGACAGAGTTGTGACAAGCTGTCACTGTGACAGGAATTGTGGGATCCCAGTCTCTGTCTGGCTTCCTGTTTTGTGGGTCCCAGGTCTCTGTCTGGCTTCTTGTTTTATGATGTGATCTTTTCCTCACCTATATATTCCTACCATAATATGATGCAGCCAACAGGGAGCTCACCAGAGCTGAGGCAACACCAACACCAACACCAACACCAACACCAACACCAACACCAATACCAACACCAACACCAACACCAACACCAACACCAACACCAACACCATATTTTTGAACCTCCCAAACTATGAGATAAACCTTATTTTCTTTATAAACCTGCCTCAGGTATTTCATTGTGGTAATGTGTGACTGACTAATACAACCAGTTCAACATGAATATCATAACTCAGAATCTCAGGCTTGTTGCATTAGAAAGTAGACAGATGACCAGGACACATCAATCATACACAATCCCAGAAAGCTTTCCAAAGCTCCTCCACTGAAGACAACAGAGGAGTCTGGTTTTGGGTGACAGTACTGGAAGTTGTGGACGTTTTTCAGTGTTTGGAAAATCAAGCTCTTCATAACAAATAACACTGATGGGAACATTTCCACGGTTAGTGTGGGTCAGCACAAGTACCAGCAGCTATTTCTTTCTCTTCTGTTGTGTGCTTTGAGTTTTGTCATAGAAACATTGCCGGATTTTCCATCCATCCTGACCATGTTGTAAGCTGCCTGCTACACTTTCAATATTTTCTGTTGCCAGCTGGAGTTAGCTTCTGTTGCTTACAACTAAGAATTCTGTCTGTTCAACATCCCCAAATTCAGCCTCTTTTTTAAAGAGTCTCTTTAGCTATTTTCATCACAAAAATCACAAAATGCTATTGTTTCTTTCTTAGCACTTATCACAATTTCTAATTATTTTATTGATTTACTTAAATTTTATGTCTTTTCTAAGAGATTGTAAGCTTCTTGATGGTGGAGCTCTTTTGCACCATTGTATCAGCATGAAGTCCAGACATGGACATTAGTCACTCAATGTTTGTGAAGCAACATATGAAGCATGTAAAAGCTTCAGTTTCTTAATTTTCTCAACCTCTATTCTTTGCTTAATAAGTGAATCAATGAATTAAGGAATATTATATTTTTTGACTTGGTCTGATTTTCCCAGACTAAGTAGAACCTGAGGAAAAAAAATTATGTTTTTTTAATTTAATTAGGAAGTGCAATCCTAGGAAGCAGAGGTGGTGGATGAGGAAAGTCAAGAACATCTGGAGAGAGAGAGAGAGAGAGAGAGAGAGAGGATGTGTTATTGAGTTGACATGTGAGTCTGATTAGTCTCATGGATGGATCATTCCATGAGAAGCCATGTCATATACACATGTCACAAGAAAGTCCACCAGGAGGGTGAAGAAGGCAGGAGTGTATCCACTAACTCCTAACCTCCACTGGACAAAGGTGTATTTTGTTTGTTTGTTTGTTTGTTTGTTTGTTTGTTTGTTTGTTTGCAGTACTGGGAATTAAGCCCAGGGGCATTATATCTCTGAGCTACACCCCCAGCCCTATTTTTATTCTTTATTTTGAAACAGGGTCTCACTAAGTTGCAGAGGGCCTCACTAAGTAGCTGAGGCTGGCCGCGAACCTGCAATCCACCTGTCTCAGCTTCCCAAGTACTGGGATTACAAGCGTGCGCCATCACGCCCAGCCATAGGTGTATTTTATGGGTTGTTAAATTCCTCCCCCTTCAGGTTTTATCCAGATGTATTCAGAAGAGTATAGTAACATCCTGAGTTAACATGGGAGTACCAGGGCAAAACAGAAGGAGCTCACAGGAGTAGAAAGAAGAAAGGAGTGGACAGATTATACCTGTGTGAGTAGATAGAGATCCTGGCTACAGTGCTCAAAGGACAGAAAGGTAAGATCTTATAGGATACCCATAGGGATGTTTAATGTGATTTTTACTTCTTAAAGTACACCTTGGGGAAATAGGTAGATTGAAATCTTGCTCTAAGCATGTGAGAAAGATAGCCATTATATTTTCTTTTTCCTTCCTTTCTTTCCCCCTTCCTTCCTTCCTTCCTTCCTTCCTTCCTTCCTTCCTTCCTTCTTTTCTTCTTTCTCCTCTTTCTTTCTCTCTTGCCTTCTTACTTTCCCTCCTCCTCCTTCTCCTCCTCCTTTTCCTCTTCCTCCTCCTTCTCCTCCTCCTTCTTTCATCTCTCTCTCTCTCTCTGAATTCACTTCCTATCCAAATGGCCATGAAGATGGCTTTTGGCAATTTTAAAAACAGACCCAGATTCTTGGCCACTTTTGTTTAATTCAGAAAAGATCATCTAAACTTTCCAGCAGTACCAATTCAAATTCTATTCTTGGGGATTTGGAAATGGGAGTGGAGGGGAGAAGATTCACTATATACATAAATGCCACATCTGTAACATTTGAAGACAAAAAATCTCTCAGCTAAAGTATGCTTATTAAGTGAAATTATGGGCAGGGGCATTTTGCTCTGAAAGTTAAAATAACAGGCAGCTTAGTGGGAACATGTGTGACTCTGTAAATGGAAAGCAAGTGCAGTGTGAGCAATAATAAATATTAGCGTTCCACTAAGTCGATGTTCTGATACCTTTCTTCCCTGAAGAGTTAGAGCCTGAATCGTTTTCCTGTCTCCTTCCTTATAGCCTCCTTCCTTGGGCCCTTCGATCATCCTTGGAGTTGCTCTCCTGTGAGTGCTCCGTTTTTGTAAGCACCATTCACACTCCCTATGGTACCTACTGTACATGGTTGCTGACCTGCAGTAAGGCTGACTCAGTGCTTTCCTTGTTGCTGGTACATGCAATCGCGAGTGTCCATACCCTCTCTATTGTGGATGAGGAACCTTGATGGGGTATAAGAGAATATGGCATATGGAAAAGGGGCACAAGGCATCCTTTCTCCTAGTTCACAGGTCTTCCTTTTGTCACATGATTTAACTTATACGTGTGCCTATTAAATACAATTCGTTGGCAGAGCTATTTCGATCATGCAACTGTAAAATCATAAGCAGCTTAGTGGGACTACTTGTACTTATTTAAGTTAAAAAATAATGTGTAAGCAATAATCAACATGCTAACATTCCATTGGGTTAATATTCTTTCAGTTTTTGTTTGAAAGCATTCTGACCACACTCCCCCTATTGACAGCTAAATCTATAGACAATGAATTAACATTTTCTTGTATCAATTTCTCATTTGTTCTAGGCATGTGAAAAAGGAGCTTCATAGAGCTCAGAAATATGTAATTTTATTTCCTTCACTTTCAAGTTTTCCCATTATTTTTTCAAGCTGTGTTTATTAAGTCTAAATTCAAATATTCAAATCTGTTTCAGAAAATATAGTTCAACACCCTTGACACTTTACCAAAGGACTGAGTGCTTATGAAAGATTTCTTCTCAGGTGGAATTGTTATAAGTATACTGATTGCTTCCAAAGTTTGTTATCAATTATTAGAGCAATGCTAATCTTAATGAGAAAGTGAATATAATAAAATAGTGCTTCATGTTTTTTCTTTCAGGCAGGTGTTACAATTAGATCCTGTGACTTACGGATTAAGAGTATGGCTTTGGATTTAGACAACCATAAATTTCAATATTAGTTTTGCATTAACACATGCCTACCTATTATTGTGGCTATTAGTTCTGTTTTCTCATCTTTAAAACGATATCTTCTCCTATCTAGTTGTACATAGTACATAAGATAATGGAGGGTGTAGTATATGCTAATTTTACTCAACATAAGGCTGTCAAGGAGAGGAATTATAGTTCAGTCATTATTAGTAGGGCCTCTGGATTTCAACAGACCTACCACCTACTACTTAGGTGGTCTTGGGCAAGTTAATTAGTGTCTTAAAGATTCAGTTTTTCAGCTGCAAAATGGTGGCTATGGTATGTATTTCACTGGGATTTTTCCTGGGTAAAAATTATATAATATATGAAAAGCACTTAGCCCAATTACTGGCAAGTACTTAATAAATGCTAATTATAAGAGACTCAACTTCATCAGAAAATATGACACTAGTTATATTGAGGCTTCTTTAAAAGTTTATTAGGATGCTATTCAATAACCTAAAGGTAACTAAGAGGCATTTTACATGTATATCGCTAGATGTAATTGATAAATGATATTATAGTATTTATGAATTTATATTTTTTATTGGACTATTTATATGCATGTAAACCTTGATATAAAATTTCTATTTTGAAAAACACTTTTTAAAAGAAAAAAGGTCACAGCATTTCTTTTATAAAACATTTATTTCAAATCACATACACAGTCATAATTAAGAACATTCTTCCTTTTAGGAAATTCATCTCATTTTTCACCTATCTGCTGCTGTTTATTTCTGCTGGAGGCAAACTGATAGTTATTATATTTTGAATAACAAAAGAGAAATCTTAAAAACACCAACATAAATACAGAAGTGGTAATATATTTTGGAAAGTGCAATATCTAGTATTACTCTCTTTTAAAATTTAATGTATTTCAATATTGTATCTGGATGATTTATTTTAGGACCTTTTTTCCCTCTGCAAAAGCAACTTTCTGGAGGAGAAAACACTGATTGAGTGATTATAGCCCCTCCATATAGATAAGTATACTGTTTCACTGTATCTGGGTCCTAGGGGAGCATATATCTACTCTTAATCACAAAACACCTATTTTCACACTAGGGTAGAAAATATGGAGTTTGTTAAACATGTGTCTACTTTTCAAATGACCCCAGCCAGGCCATGATATTACTGTTTTTTTGTTTTTTTGTTTTTTTTTTTTTTACAATCTGCAACTTCAAATACTTAAGCAGCAACATAAACCTATGTAGAATTACTAAAACCATAATAGCCTGTTCTTGTGTATGAAGTGACTACCTCATGTCAATGGGGTGTGCTTTTATCTTTGTATTCCTAAAACATGGCACAGATTAGGATTCAGGAAATGAACAGAAGAAAGAATATCTGTGTTTGTGCACTGAAGAAAATTTGTGATTTCAATTGATATTTGTCCTATAGGATGAGTTTATCCTTTCATTCTTTTTAAAATGTTTTTATTAAAGGCAGGAAATTCTCAAGTAAGCAGTTTGATTATTTTATGTGAGAAAACATATGCGTGTGTGTGTGTGTGCGCGCGTGTGTGTGTGTGTGTATTAATGACTTATTATTGGCTCAGGAACTCTGATAAATTCTGTATGCACATTTGTTCTTTTAGCCTTCACAGTCTCTGAGGTATATGTTATTCTTCTCTTCATTTTATAAATAAAGAAACTACGGTGTGAAGAGACAAAGTGTCTCAACCAAGTCATACAACTTTTAAGGGAAGCGTTACTGTTTTTACTTCAGTCAACTCGACTTCAGAACTCCCGCTGTTAACCAGAATACCATAGTCCTCAGAAATGTGTTCTAACAGTTAAAATAAGGTTACTTCCACACAAAGGTTCACTATCAATCTTACTGACATGTATGGGGAGGAGGAAGGGGAAGGATTCAGGTATACAAAGGAAAATACACCAAGTGATGTGTGCATGTATGTGTGTATCACTTTGAATCTTACTGAGATGCATAATTACATTGCACAAATTAAAAGTATTAAAAAAAGACACAAATGTGTTCTATGTGCTGGTTCCGCACATAGAATGAATGTCTCCTGGACATTTAAGTTGTGCCTAGATCACCTTCATAAAACCATAATATAAGCCAGGTGTGGTGGTGCACACTTGTAATCCCAGTACTTGGGAGGCTGAGACAGGAGGATCGCAGGTTTGCAGCCAGCCTCAGCTACTTAGTGAGGCCTTCTGCAACTTAGTGAGACCCTGCTTCAAAATAAAGAATAAAAAATAGGGCTGGGAGTGTAGTTTGGAGGTAGAATACCCCTGGGTTCAATCCCCAGTACCGCAAAAAAAAAGGAAAAAATAAAAGCATAATATAAAAATAAAAAATATTAAGCAATCAAATATGAAAGCTTCATATTACCATAGTGAAGATAATATTTGATACAGTTGCATGGGTAATGTCATAGAATAATAACAATTCTGTTCCATTGAGGAGACTTTTGTAGCTTCTGAATCCTAGAAATTGTTTTTATGTGGGAAGGCACTTTTCTCCTAACAAAATTTGAGAGGTATAAAGACCGTTGTTTTCTATCCACAAAGTTCTTCCAGATGTTTTGAGAGAGAGAGAGAGAGAGAGAGAGAGAGAGAGAGAGAGAAGACAGAGCTGGCAATTACAACAGGCTTGTCTCAGAGAAAGCACTGGGTATCTCAACATTGCAAAAAGCTGTGCAAATAGGAACCAGCTTTAGAGCTTTGGAAACACAGTGGATGAAGATGCTGCATTTGATATTTGAATTTTAGCACAGTTTGGAGACTGACACTTCTGTTACTAGCATAAACTTCTTTGACACAGGAAAATGCCCACTGTTGTATTCATGGCATACAATCAGGTAAACATGGATTACAGAGAAGATAAATTTAAAACATCTGGATGACAATAGAAGAGCAACCAGGATGAACTGGGCAGATATGGTATAACTAGTTCCTTATTGAGAAGGGATGCTGATAAATTGAAACTACTTTTTACATATAGTGAGAAAGAGAAAAGCATCTGGAGCTGGGGCTGGTGCCATTGAGCTAGACCTTAGTGTTCTCCTGTTGAACATTTAGAGCACCGGCACCAAACGAAAGCATGAGTCTATGATTATGATGCACTAAGACAGTAATAAGACCACCCAACAATCATATGCAGATATATTAAAAACATGAGTATTGTCCACACCATAAAAATGATCAAAATGCCTGAGTGACAGCTGCTTCTTTACCAGTGGCGTCTTTACTTGCAGTCTAGTCTTTCCACCTTCTATGTAAGACTTATGAAGATACCCAATCATGAAATTATTCTTCCTTTTCTGACAATATCCAATCCAGAACAGCACCATGCTACCTAAAGCCCCCGTATTAGAAGTCCAAATCCCATGATGAGTGTGTCCCAGCACCTGCTATTGCAAAGTTCCCTGGTTCTCCATGGCGAACATTCTACCTTCCTTCGGTGTGAGGTGAACACAGTGTGATCAACTACGAGCGTGCTCTAGTGGCCTGAGATTGAAGGGCATTTTCAAAAGATTGCTATAATGTTCTCTAGATCTTTCCATTTTCTTGCAAATGCTGTTATTTTGTTCTTCTTTATTGCTGAGTAGAATTCCATTGTGTGTATTTCCCATAATTTTGTAATCCATTCATCTGTTGATGGACATCTAGGTTGGCTCCATAATCTGGCCACTGTGAATTGTGCTGCTATGAACATGGGTATGCATATTTTACTGTAGTTTCCTGGTTTCAATCCCTTTGGTATGATACCCAGTAGTGGTATAGCCGGATCATATGGTGGATCCATTCCCAGTTTTCTGAAGAATCTCCACATGGATCTCCATAGTGGTTGAACTAGTTTACAATCTCACCAACAGTATAGAAGAGTCCCAATTTCCCCACATCCTCACCAACATTTGTTGTTGTTTGACTTCTTAATGATTGCCATTCTAATTGGGGTCAGATGAAATCTTAGAGTAGTTTTGATTTGCATCTCCCTGATTGCTAATGATGTTGAGCATTTTTTCATGTATCTATTGGCCATTTGTATCTCTTCTTTCATGAAGTGTCTATTCATTTCAGTTGCCCACTTCTTTTTTTTTTTTTTT
>PVJS01017837.1:0-35650 GCA_004027185.1 Glis glis | reverse complement strand
AGAGAGAGAGAGAGAGAGAGAGAGAGAGAGAGAGAGAGAGCTGAGGCTGGTCGCGAACCCGGATCCTCCGTTCTCTGCCTCCCAAAGTACTGGGATTACAAGCGTGCGCCACCACGCCCAGCTACTTGGTCTGTCTTAACACTTTAAATTTTATTGGTTGATGATAGTTTTATGTTTTTTGTTTGTTTGTTTCAGGAGCCTCAATACCTCCATACAAAAGTGGTTTTGATTCTTAAACCACATAATCAAGAGAAATAGACAAGTTATGGTGTATATATATAACGTTGTACATTAATACTTTTTTATAGATAACATCTACATCATATATTCAAATTTGCCTAAGTAGATGTTTACTACAATAGACAAGAGATGACAGAATCCTGAGGGAAGGATCTGTGTCTTCTATATTCCTACGTCTACTGTTGCAGGACAGTTCTCCAGGTGGCCTTGGAATAACCCACATCTCCTCCCTTTCTCATTGTAATTCTCAAGAACTGTAGAATGCAGCTGGGAATGCAACTTGACATCCTGGGTATAAAACACCCAGGGTATAAAACCTAATGCAGGCTGCTTTCTGAGTCTCTTAGTTGCAGGGCAAGTGGACACATGCAGATAAGATTCTATCCACCCTGGGAAACTTCCCTGAGCCTTGAGGAACCAGCTCACAATGAGTCGTATGCTTCTGTTGTGTCTTGCTGAATATCTGTAAGTAGTCAACCCTCTTCCTGTCGCTCACTGAGGCAAGTAGAAATGGTGCAGCCTGCGATGCAGTGGGGTGAAGTGATAGAACTCCTACTCCTAGTGGTCATCATAGCAATGATCTTCCTTCATGCAGTGGGAGGCATTCCTTGGGATGGGTAATCAGTGAGCTTGTTTTTCAATTGTCTAAGACAGTGCTTACTTGTCCAGTGAGTATTTATTGAATGGATGAATGCTATAAAAAGAACCAGCCTGTTTCCCACATTTGCTCCACAGCAAAGACCTTGCTTGTATTGAGATGAGTATTTTACCAATTTTCCCTTCCAATTCCTCCCATCCTAATCCCCAAAGCATCAGCCTAGTCTTTGGTTATATATGATCAAATCACAGGACTTTCTATCACATTGCATCTTAGCTGTCGTCCAAATTACAAGTATCAATCATCAAAGAGATTAGCTTATAGTATGTGGTTAGATAGGATTTTCTTTGTCATGTTTGTTGTAATGAACAAAATAGTGATCAACAAATAACTCTTTATATAAGCTAATGACTTCAAAATTATCTTATGCTGAAGAATCAGAGTAGTCAAACAATAAAATGTTCAGAGTAGTCAGACAATAAAAAATTTGTGTGCGAGGAGGTCTTCTTACAGCCTAGACCTTGAATCTACCAGAGACATTTTCACATAGAGAATTTTATTAAAAAGAACTTTTAGGGGCTAAAAAGGCTTATAATCTTGTCCTATGCAGTTAGAAAGCTCTGCATTTTTCAAAGACCTTGAAGTTTACCATTTCAGGTCTCAAAGAGTCTTCTAGGAAATTTTTGTTTACATTGTTTTTCACTCCTAAAATGGAATCATCAATATAGTGACACATTTGGGTCAGCATATACTGTTCAAAAAAGTGAAAATTTTTAACTATGATTCATGCTGTAAACTTTATTTTTAAGCAGGTATCATACTACAAAATTTCTCTGCAACTAAATCAATGAATATTAAACAGAATAAGTATTAAAGAGTAGCTATAACTGAATATTTTGAAGTATTGATTCATCACATTTTTCTATTGTTTGGCATTAATTACCCTTACAAACAGAATACTACTGAGCATATTTGTATATATGTGTATGTGTAGTATGTATGTGTGTGTGTATGTATGTGTGCGTACATATCTTATGTGTGTGTGTGTGTGTGTGTGTGTGTGTGTGTGGTACTGGAGATTGAACCCATGGGCATTCTACCTCCAAGCTACAACCCCATCCCTTTTTATTTTTTGTTTTGAAACAGGGTCTCACTAAGTTGCTGAGAGTCTCACTACACATCTTAGGCTGTGCTCAAACCCGTGATCCTCCTGTCTCAGCCTCCCAAGTACTGGGATTACAGGCATGCACCATCTTGCCCAGCACATATCTTAAATTTTACAAGGTATTGCCAGGTTTCTTTCCACTCTAGATTCTGAAGTGCAGCACTATTCTATATAAAATTAGACTGCACCCTTAAAACTTGATCTGAATCATAATCTAGGATATCTGCTGCTGAAATTAATGGGAATTCTATAGCTGCCAAGTTGAAATCTCATTTCATTCTTTACCCAACTCTGATTAACTCAGGAGGGTTAGTAACTAGGGTGGATAATAATGTTGTAGCTTCTAATCTTCAGATGAAATTAAAAGTAATTAAAAATCACTTTTCATTTTATTTTAACCAAGGTGCAACAAAATCTATAAGCAATATAGGATTTGTTACTTTCCCTTATTAGTTGGGACTAATAACGCATGACTCAATTTCAACATACCTGGGAATGTAATCATCAGAGTATCTGTACATTTTATCTGAAAGATAATCAAAATATACAAATTAAAAGAAACTTTGACATACATTTGTTAAATCATCTACAGAGGGTTTCAAGAGAAGTTTGCCCTCAATGTAAGTTAACGTCTTTGATCAAGCCACTCAGGCCACCACTAATTGAACTAAGGATGCTTCAGTTTGAATATGGTTTGAGTGACCCCCAAAGTTCCATGTCATAAAGGCTTGGTCCCCAGAAGAGTAGTACTGGGAGGTGCTGTGGAACCTTCAGGAGGTGGTGTCTAGTGGGAGGTTCTCCGGTCATTGAGGGTGTTGCCCTAGGAAAGGATTAGGTATTATATCATGGGACCCCTTGGGAGTTATAATGGGAGCAAGACCAGCCTCTCCCTCCCTCTTTGGTTCAGGCTGGATAAGTGATGGCTTATACCAATGAATGCTCCTGCCATTGCTCTCCACCATAAGGTGATATAGCCAAGGGGCGGTGCAATAAAGCTTGCACTGTGCTCTTTGGACTTTGAACCTTCAAAGCTAATAGCTAAATAAACCTCTTTATAAAGTTAGCAGCCTCAGGTATTTTGTCATATTAAAAAGTTGACTAATACAAGGGATAAAAACTTTCTCCTATTTGGGCCAATCAGATGCTTTCTTGATAAATCTGGGATGGAAACAGTGCAGTTTGGACATGACATAGAACCCAGATGATGGCCATTTCATGCACAGGAAACATTAGCTAGAGAAATCTGGGACCTCCACTCCTGCCTCCCATGTGGATACTGTCCATTGTGGAGCATGAGCATACTTTCTGTCTTTGGGTTCCATGAATGCTCTTCTGCATCTTTCTATTAGTTTCCCCCCTTTCCCATGTTGGTTTAAATAGGCTTTTCTTTCTTACATAATCATCATCATCATCATCATCATCGTTGTCGTCATCATCCCTAGCAGAGAGCTCTCTTCTTACCTATTTTTTTTGTGTGTGTGGTACTGGGGATGGAGCCAAGGGACATTCTACCTCTGAGCTACACCCCCAGCCTTATTTTTTTTTATTTTGAAATAGGGTCCTACTAAGTTGTTGAGGCTGGCCTCGAGCCTACAATCCTCCTGTCTCAGCCTCCTGAGTACTAGATTACAGGTGTGTGCCACCATGCCTGGAGTCTCTCTTTAAAATGTTACCAATCCTTGGTATCTGAGCAACAGCATAAAAGTGATGCTAAAGAAGTAGCTCTTGTCATAATTCCATTTCATCTACATGGTGCAAATAGTGGTAGGTAGAGGAAACAGTCCCAGGGAGAAAAGACTGAAAAAAAGATGGAATTTACACTGTAAAACTAATCAAAACAGTAAAATGGCCTCTAAAAGAATCAGCTCTCTTTGGTCTGCAAAGACAAGACTAACCAGAGATGTAATATAGGACAATAAAATCATGAAAACAATTATGTGCCAAATCTCAGTGAGTAACCCAAAGATATTGGAAAATATAATTTCAAGAATTTTTTTGGTGAAGGCAATAGATTCCTGATGAATTACTGGAGCAAACTAAGAAATATTCAAAGTATGGACTTGATAATTAAGATTGATATTATGAAGAAAACTGTATTATACACTTATCAGCAAATTTTCTTTGATATTGAACTGGATGGATATACATAGCATGACATTTATTACACTTGAATAGCTCATTAGTTAAACTGGCATTAAATAAAAACTAAACCCTTTATAGTATAGCAAAAGCTATTCGTTTTATCAAATAAAAGCTAAACCCTTTATAGAACAGCAGAAGCTATTCTATAAAGGCCAGTATTATCTATGTCTCTGACAATGATCCAGAGAGAACAATAACTAAATTTTTTAGCTTTGACATTTGAAATGCACTATGTGTTGGTAAGAAACTAGCAACAACATTTTCAAATAATTGAGTAAGTCAAACAACTATGAAAATTAATTTTAGTTAATTGATGTGTGACAATGTTGAGTTATTCTCTAAGGAGCTGTGGAACCCAAAATGATAAATGGAATCCATCTGGGATATGTCAGAAGTACACTTCTTCTAGACCACAGGAAGTGTCCCACCATGAGCTACATAGAAAAGATGCAGTTATTTTCAACTACTTTCAAATTAAACTTGTGAATATGAATGCACATGCATGCTGGGGGAAGCCCAGGGAGATTTAAAAGTTGCACAGTAGCCACAAGTTAATGGGAGTTCAGCAAAGTCAGAAAGCCTGAGAAATGGATATACTACCAATTAGTATTAGACATAAAATTAGTTAATATAGACCACAAAATCTTATATAAAGTATGCATTGATTTCTTTCTATGTGAGAAAATGTTTACAGTCAGACCATTATTATTCAGATTTGTCTGGAATTAGTAAAACTGTTGCGTCATGTACCATAGGACAAATTCAGGATTAGGAATCAGAAGGAACTGGATTTGGTACCAGCTCGGCAGTGCATGTGCTATGTGAGAACAAACAAATTTTAAGACTCTGATTCTCAGTTTACTCACAAAGTAGGTATAATGATGGCTATATCATGGAGTAGATGTGGAAAATAAATTAGATGATAATTTATGTGAGAAGCATTTTATAAAATGACAAAGTAACTTATCAATGTTATACATCCTAAATTCATATCCTTTAACAAAGCACAATTTGATTGTGTGCTCATTGAAGTTGGGAAGTTTCCTCATTAAATGAGCTGAAAACAGACTGATATTACTGAGATGTTAAATATGTATAAGTTAAAATATGTGTAAGTAAAGTTTATCTTGTAAATTTATTATTATTATTATTATTATTATTATTAATTTTGTATGGTACTAGGGGTTGAACCTAGGGGCATTCTACCTCTGAGCTACATCCCAGCCCTATTTTATTTTTTATTTGGAAACAGGGTCTCACTAAGTTGCTGAGGCTGGCTTTGAACCTGTGATCATCCTATCTCAACCTCCCAAGTTCTGGGATTACAGTTGTGGGCCACCATGCCTGGCTGTAAAGAAATTACTAAAATCTCACCTTTGATAAAAGAATTATCATCAGATGAGCATTAATTTGAAAGAAAAAATGAAGAATTTGAAAATGAAAATAAATAATATCATTTCCTAATAGGAATAAAATAGAGGTAGAGTAAAAATATTTCCCAAAACTGACTAATATTTTTAAAAGATAATGCAGGCTTTTTGAGTGGAAGTACCCGAAGTATGATTGTTGGTGCCTGGAAAGTATACTCACATAATATGTAAATGGGTAACTCTATAGAAGGGAAATGTATTATCAGGAGTAAAAAGCAGAAACAAACAAACAAACCAAAAAAACAAAAAGAAAATGTAGGGCCAAAACTCTTTTGGGTAAAATGGAATAGAAACAACTTTATGAAGGATACAATATGATAAAGCATGATGCTTACAATATAATAATGTATGATTTTTACATGAAAGGGAAGGGAACTAAATGTGAAAGAGAAGAAAATAAGCAACGGATAAGGGATATTATGCATCACGACCAACAACTATATTGAAGAAGCATCCTGAAAGAGGACTCAAAAATTCAAGGATACCACATTGCATGTTATTCTTAGAATTTAAATGTGGAACCTGGAGCAGGGCCATCAGTACTTGGGTGATTTTAGTTTTACAGTCCTTCCTCGAGGAAGGTTAATAGGCTATAATCGCTGTAAATGGGAAGTGGTAATGAAAAGTGCAGAGGTTACAGCTAAGAATGAAGGTCAGAAAGCTCAAGCTCCTGCAAAGAGCTTGCTCTGTCACCAGGGATCACGAGTTTATTTTAAAATAAACGATGTGACTGAAGCGCTGCCTAGTCATTTCAGTGATGTTTAAGCAAATTAAAGAGTGTGTGTTTTGTTGTACAGTAGTGAAGTGTGCAAGACTGTGAGAAGAGCTGGGGAGTTTTCATAATCTTCTCCTATGATTCAGATGCAGACACTTGTGGTCAGGCACAGAGTTGAGAGGGTGTGATGCAAATGCATTTGCTTTTATGTTTCCCCCTTTAAGTGTTCACACTTCTAAGTACAATACACTATAACGAGAAAGGAGCACATGGTTTAAACTCCATAATAGAATCTTTCTGATTTAGTTTCAATGTGAAAAGTGTACCATAATTTTCTAGTAAATAGGAGATACACTGATAGGACTTGGATGTATGCGCAAACCATACACTTGTTTATCCTCAAAATGGAGGAAAGTTGGATAAGTAATATCCTTTAGATTTAAAGGAGGAAAAAGCTAATATATCCCTATCAGGAGAATAAATAAATGTAATCCTCCTAAAGAATAGAGTTGGACAAAAAATCACATGAAAATAAAAGATTTGTTTTGGGAGGAAAAGACAACTGCATTTCAAAGCTTCTACTTGACTACTACAGAAAACATCAAGGAGAGGCTTATCTTGTCTATCTGATTGAATGTGTAGATATTATATTGTTGCCGGGATGGAAATTTTCTTCTGTAAGCTATTTAATACACCAGCAAACTGTATGACTGTTCACTGGGGTGGAATCAGACCTTGCAAGTTTCTCAGCCGCAAAGAGTAGCACGAAGATGCAAACATAAAAAGTTGCATGAGGCCAGATGCAAGAGCTTCACGCTCACAGACCAAGTGTAGGAAAGCTGGGTGATATGACCGCATCTCTTCTTCCATCTATGCGGGAGAAAAAGGGCAGAGGGGAGTCTTCAGGGGGACTTGGGCTCAAATTAGACATGTCAATCTACCTATTATCTGGACCCACAAAAATCTTAAAAGGTAATCCACTGGAATCAAGGGAAAAGAGAGATACTAGTTCATATGACTGCCCTTGTTACGTTTTTCACATTAAATGAGTTCATCTCTTTAACTCTCCATTCACCTTTTTTTTTTCTTTTTTGTGGCACTCGGGATTGAACTCAGGGGCATTCTACCCCCAGCCCTTTTTTAATTTTTACTTTGAAACAGGGTCTCACTCGGTTGATGAGAGTCTTACTTCTTGCTGAGGCTGTCCTTGAACCTGTGATCTTCTTGTCTCAGCCTCCCAAGTACTGGGATTATAAGCGTGCACCACCACATCTGGCTCACCTTTTTCTAACTCAGATAATATAATCATCTGCATTCATAAAATATCCCATGAAGAAATTAATATATAGTCATAAACTATCATATAAGGAAAAGTGTTATTCTTAACTCTTTTTTCCATAAAAGAAAAACTTCATAAAAGATGTCTGTTGATGCATCATTAATACATCTGCCTTATAAAATTTATTTGTTTGAAAATATATTTGATTTTAAAATAATGAGTGAAAGCATTGCTAATGAAAAGGCATTGCTTGCCTGGAATTTCACCTTAGACATAGAATTGATATCATAGAGTTCCTAAAAGAATGTTGGATTTCTGGCTGAGGATATTTCATCAACAATGTAAAAGTATGTGTGCTGGTAGAAACCATTTTGGACAGAGAAAAGCTGATCTCTGATTCCACTAAGTCACTTCATTTTCTACTGCCTCTCATCTTTTTTAATCTGCATGACGACACTCTCTCCATATATAATATTAGCATTACCAACACTTCAGAAGCTATTCCGATGAGGATCAAGGATATTCCCTGCAATCTGATCATTGTTCTAAATTAGCTTCAGGCAATTTTTCTTGGACACACGTGTCTAACTTAATTTTATTAGCTTAGTTTTATTTCCTTTCATCTACTAAAAGAAAATGCTTTTATCCCTTTTTTCTACTCTTTTATGGCCACATGAGAGTCCTTCCCCAAAGAGTTTATTGGCTCTAGAATATTAAGACACCTCCCAGAAATGCCAGGCCTAGTGGTACATGTCTGTAATCCCAGTACTGGGGAGGCTGAGACAGGAGGATAGCGGGTTCACAGCCAGCTTCAGCAACTTAGCAAGGCCCTCAGCAACTTAATAAGATCCTGTTTCAAAATTTAGAAAAAAGAAGAGAAAATAGGGCTGAGGGTGTAGCTCAAAAGTAGAATGCCCCTGGGTTCAGTACACACACACACATACACGACACATCCCAGAAATTGTTGCACATCCACGCTTCCATCCACCCATGGACTGCATGCCAATGGTGTGGAAAGGCTGCTCTGGTTGCTGAACTTTACACTAGGTTAATCATGGTGAAGGCAGGTAAAAACCACCTGGTTAAAACTGCTGTCCAGCTTGTTCAAAAAGAAACGTTGATAGTGGCAGATCCTCTTGGCCTGCCCTCCTCAACCCTGGGAGAGTTTGTTAAGAAGAAGAACAAAATCACATCATTTGCAGGGAAATGGAGAGAACTAGAGAACATCATGCTAAGCGATATTAGTAAGTTGCTAAGAGCAAAAAATCGGATGTTCCCCTTAATCTGTGGGAGCTAGATAGAATGGGAAGTAGAAGGGACTTAGAAGGGAAGAAGAAGAAATCTTTAGATGGACAAAGAAGGTGACCTAACTGAAGGAGTTGGGAGGGGAGTGGAGGGAAACACACTATAGCACATGATGTACATACACAAACCTATAAGACTCAATCACTATCCGGAGCATGAAAGGGAGGGAAGGGGGAGGGAATAGGGTGGGATTGAAGGGAGGGCTAAATGTGCAATGTGTGCATGTATGATGTTCATATCCTGACATATATCAAAATGTATAATTACAATTTACAATGCACCAATAAATGAACATAAGAAGTTAAAAAAAAAAAGAAGCCCATGGTTCAGTCTCATGCTCCTCCAGTCCTCCCCTGAGCTGGCCCCATGCAGGGCCTGAGTCATCCTGAGAAGACTGAGCAGGTTTGAACCTTAAAGAGCTGCTCCTCATCTCAGCGTGCATCAGAGAGAACTTTACAGCTGCTGCAGAATAGGCTACAATTTCATGAGTTGTCTAATTGGAGGAGAAAACCCATGTTTACCAGGATAATCCCTTGCAACCATATAGCCTAAGGCAGAGATAAAGCTAAATTTGGGGATTTTTGTCATATTTTTAATAGATTGCATTCTTAAATCAAGAAAACCCTTGGGGTTAAAAATAACAAATATATTTTCTCTTATTTTGCTAACAGTATAAAATACCATATTAGATAACAGTTCATGAAATTGTTTACTTCTGTAGGTTTTCTAGGGACTCCACTGTCTCTGCTGTCTCTATTCAAGCAGGTACCATATGGTCATTTGTGAAAATGTCTTACCTTGTCGTTGCTTTTGTACATAGTGGGAAATATTGAAGATCACCGATATAACCAGAGCCAAACCCAAGATGGCTAGAAGTCCCCAGAGAAAAAAGGGGCATCCAGAGACTCCTGGAAACAAAAGAATTATACCTATGATATAGTAACTCACTACCCATTTGTGTTGGTCTGCCAGTCCCACCATTAAAACCATTGCATTTATCCATAACAAGGACAAACCTTCTGACAGGAAATTAATCAGTGTTGACAACCAAAGACTTTTTACAGATTTCAAAATGGGTGTTGGTGGTGAGTCCTTGATTCAGCATGGGCAAAAGGAAACAAGTTTCCCATATTCTTAGTGTTGGTAAAATGGATATTTTTAGTCTGATTATTACAAGGTAACATGTGGTTACTAATTATAAAGAATAGTTCAAAATGAAGAGCATCCTAATTATCAGGAATCACAATTTGCTATACTTATCTCCTTTTTTAATCTTCAGACTAAAATCATGTGTGCTTTCCTTAAAGAAAACTGCTTCTTCTCTTTCATTAATCCCAGTAGTATAGAACATCAAATATTGGGATGAAACAATAATTCTGGAATCATAGTAACCCAGTGTTGCTAGGACTGGCCACAAAGAGCTTTCCTCATACTATTCAGAGCCCCATAAATGGTCAGTGGGGTTTACTATGTTTCCCTTTCCAAACCTCTGTGAAGGCCTCTCTTCTTTTCATTTCGGAGTGGTAAAGGGAGTTTGGGTGAGATATAGCCTGCCATTTGCCCTTAATAATTTATAGCTATCTCTACACATACTATGAGTGACTACTAAGATACTTAGCCTGATTTAACCTAGTAGTCATATCGAGACTGACTCCAGAGAACTAACTTGTAATTCTATATTATAATGTATTTATTTATTCAACCATTATCAATTAGATATCTGCTCTATACCAGGAACTATCCCGTATACTAGGGAATCAAAGATTAAAAACAAAACAGAATCCTTGCCTCAAGACACTCTATTTAATTGCGGACATATATGTTAAACACATAATTAGAAATGCAATATGAAAGTAGCTATAACAGAGATCATGTTCTTTCATAGTCCCATCTCTCTTGCTATGAGACTATCCAAAATCAGAGACCATTCTACGCCCTTTCAAAGAAATTAAACACTACTATGTTAAACAAGAGAAAGAGAACATACAAACTCAAAGCAGAGACGAAATTAGCTTTGCTTCCCAAGTTTGTCTTTAAAGCATCAAACTAAGTCCTTCTGACCCAAAATATCCTTAGTGGGCTCCATATTGTTTATTTTCAGTATCTCACACTTGGCATTTGAAATGTGATTGTTTTCTTTGAATTCTTGTTGAATTTCAGTGGTTAACTGCCCTCAGTGGTCCTGTGAGTTTGAGTTGGAATCATTGATTTTTAAAAGATATAGTTAGGAATATTAATGTTTAAATATATAAAATATACGTATGCATTTATGATATAAATGTATGTACACATATATGCATGTAATTTGCATATCATTGTTTGTATGTATATATTTAGTTTGAATTAGTTCAAATCTCTTTTAATGCCAGAAAAGAGATTGTCTACTGTTTACTACTTCCTCTTTAACTTAGTACCATGTTATTTCTATATGTTCTAAATATTATAAACTCCACTGAAATAGGGCTATTTCTGCCATTTATTCTGTAATGCAATATAATGTTAATTCAAGAATTAACTAATAAATAGAAAAATTAACTGTTAATGGTAATAAAATGGGTGAATTTATTTTCCTTAAGGGAATTTATGTATTTCATGAAATATAAGAAAATTGAGAAGGCTTGTATAGTCTTTTGCCCTCTGCAGTAGATCTACCAATTAATTTGATTAAAAATACTAAGTTTTTCTAAGGGGAAAGAGCTAATTTATTCCTCATAAACATGACTCCACTAAATATTTATGAGACTTTTATACCATAATAGCTATTAACTACACTAAATATACTAGAAATTATGTGTATCGCATGTTTCTGTATGCATTCCTAGAATTATTTATTTGAATTACTGTTCATATTTAACTGTTTATTTTTTAAAAGTGCCTTCTGATAATCAATTTTAAAATTCCAGCAATACCAAAATATAGGGTAACATGTAAAGATCTCTATTGAACCTTAAGTGGGGAATATTATTAATTATCATCCTTTTTTTGTAACTATGTTTGGGGAATTTTTATTGTGTTAGTATGTTATTTTTAGTGGCTGCCTAGAATTCTTCAGTGTTGCTGTGATATGATTCATCTAGCCATTTCTCTAAAATGGACATTCTAATTTCTTGAAACATTGTTCTCTTACAAGCAATAACACAGAAAACATCACTGGACATTTTTGTGCATCGGGGCTTACTACCAGAGGTTCCTGGGAGTAGAATTGCTGAATCAAAGGGTACGTTGGGAATTTTTAAGGCAAGCTTTTGTAGAGAGATTGCTCCCCACCCTTCCCCTCCCCACCTCTGTCCCCGCCCCACACTGATGATTATCCTTTTCATGTGGTGCGTCTGACTGTGTGTGAAAGGAGGCCAGCAGGCTCCCACTTGACAGATGGGCCTGAGTTTCCCTCTTTGCCATCACAGTGTTTTGAGAAGCATAAAATGGGAGTATGTTCTCACTTTTCGTGCAAATTTTTACCATAAGACCTAAATGGTCCACTTTAATAAATGCATACCATCCTACCAAAAGAACAATGAAATGGATGATAACACTGTCCTTCCTTCATAAGCCAGTGTGGCCTCATTGAATGGTTTGGAAATAGAGTTGGCTCTTGACAACACAGAGGTTAGGGGCACCAAACTCCCCCACACAGCTGAAAATTTGCATATAACTTTTGACTCCCTAAAAACTTAACTGATATTTCACCTAACCCCAATTAGAATGGCAATCATTAAAAACACAAACAATAACAAATGCTGGTGAGAATGTGGAGAAGTAGGAACTCCAATACACTGTTGGTGGGATTGCAAATTAGTGCAACCACTTTGGAAAACAGTGTGGAGGATCCTCAGAAGACTGGGAATGAACCTACCATATGACTCAGCAATACCATTTCTAGGTATCTACCCAAAAGAATGGAAACCAAAGTACCAGACTAACCCATGCTATGTTTATAGCTGCAAAATTCACAATTGCCAAACTATGGAACCAGCCAAGAGGTCCAGCAACAGATGAATGGATTACAAAACTATGGGATATATACACAATGGAATTTTGCACAGCCATAAAGAAGAACAAAATTACGTCATTTGCAGGGAAATGGATGGAATTAGAGAACATTATGCTAAGTGAGATTAATCAGACACAAAATGTGAAAAGTCAGATGCTCTCCCTAATATGTAGAAGCTAGGGAGAATAGGGCTTAGGAGGGACTCCAGACAAAGATGGAGAAAACCTCAGATGAGTATAGAAGGTGACCTAACTGAGGGAGATGGGAGGGGGGAAGAGGGAAACACCCTAATGCACAGATGTACATACACAAACTCATCAAGGTCAACTACTATGCTGAGCATGAGAAGGAGGGAAGTGTGAAGGAATGGGGGTGGGAATTGGGGGAGGGCTAATTGACCAATGTGTGCATGTATACTTCTACCACCCTGAAACTCATCAAGATGTGTGATTACAATCACCAATAAAAATAAATGAATAAAAAATTTAAAAATGCAAAAAAACCCCCACTTAACTGCTTATAGCCTTCTGTGGACCAGAAGCCTTACCAATAACATAAAGAGTTGATCAAGCTGGGCATGGTGGTGCATGCTTGTAATCCCAGTACTTGGGAGACTGAAACAGGAGGATCGCAGGTTCTTGGCCAGCCTCAGCAACTTAGTGAGGCCCTCTGCAACTTAGAGAGACCCTGTTTCAAAATAGAAAAAAAAATAGGGCTAGGGGTATACCTCAGAGATATAATGCCCCTGCGTTCAATCCCCAGTACCACCAAAAAAAAGAAAAGAAAAGAGTTAATGATCAATACATATTTTGTATAGTATTTCTATTATATATGGTAAAGATATGTGAGAAGTACAAGATTAGTTTTTACTACCATTTGCAATTTACTAGAGGGACAAACAAATTTCTCACACAGAAATGATAAGTGGCACATGACATTTTAAGTGGTGCTCATAATACTCAAGCTCATGGCAATAGCAACAGGAGGTGGCTATGAAATAATTACAGTAGTACAGTATTTCTACAATTAACTTCATGTAGTCATGATTTAATACTGCATCTTTATGTTTGTTTACTTTTCTCTCCATTGAGAATGAATGGTTCCATGGATGGTCTGTATTTGTATGCATAAGTTTTGATAAATTTCAACCTTTTATAATAGATTTGTGTATATTTTATGGTAGTAGATGATAAAATAGACTATTACTTACCTACATTTTATGCATTCATGACATGCATTTTTCTTAAATTTTTCAATACTTCTGAGCTATGTGGTTTGTCCATGAATTTTTTCCAAATTGTCACAAATCTCAAAAAAGGATATCCAGGTATAAGTGGATCCCTGCAGTTCAAACCTGTGTTGTTTGAGGGTCAACTGTGAAATAGTGTTCACAGTGATTGTCTCTTGATAATATGATTGAGGCTGATTCTTATCTTTTTGTTTTTGCTTATCTGGGCTTACTACTTGTTTTAAACATTAAACATGGATGATATGTATAATATATCTGGCCTTTTTGTAGCAATTAAAATTCATTTTTTAAATGTCACCAAATATACTGACTGCCGAGGGTGATTGGAGTCCATGCTTGGCTGACTGGAATGGCTTGAAATAATAGTTATGGTATACCTCAACAGTGTGTGCTCTCAAAGTGCTTTAACATGGGGATGTACTTAGTACTGCACCTAGACTGTGGGTGTTTGAGTGACATACACAACAAGAAGAAAAGAACAAGGGTCTTTAATCACAGAAAAGAAAATAATAATAGTGCCTGTCATTATGGGGATTGAGATGAGATAAGATTTTTAGAATAATGTTGCTCACTAGTAAAATGCTCAGTAAGATTTTTAGAATAGTGTTGCTCACTAGTAAAATGCTCAATGCCAGCCTCAGCTACTTAGTGAGGCCCTCCGCAACTTCGTGAGACCTGGTTTCAAAATAAAGTATAAAAAAAATAGGGCCGGGGGTGTAGCTCGGAGGTAGAACGTCCCTGGGTTCAATCCCTGGTACCGCAAAAAAAAAAAAATGCTCAATAAGTGTTAGCTATTGTTATTATTAGTTTTATCATTATTATTATGTTACAAATGGTAAGACCCCTACTTTTACAACTGTCATATATTCAACACAAAGTAGCTGCTCACTAAATCTGTGTCAGCTCACTAAATAAATGGAGGATTGAATGAAGAAGGGTAATGTAATGACCAAGGGCTAACAGAAAGGTTCTAATCAAGCATGAGGTTTAGACACGTCCACAACCCAGGAAAAGATAACCTGAAGATTCTGCTGCATTTATTGACAGTATTATTGAAGAAAAAAGACCATGCCACCCCCAGCGGCTGGAAAATAGATGCCTGCAAAAAGAAGAGTAACTCATTAGGCCACTGTGGCTTTGGCAAAAGTGCTCAACAACAATGACCTAATTCTTTCTGCCCCGAATCTATACTGACTAAGAAACCTGTTATGAATTTGTTTCCCAGGAAACTTGAAACAAGTATGTTGGTGCTAGCAGCTACATCTGATTAGACTTGTGGAGGTGCCCACCACTATAAATGTAAACATTTATTTTCTTTGGGGAGTTTGAATAGTGTCAGTAAAATCTCTGGGGAAAAGGGCTTTGGAAACTATGAATTGTTGAGTTCTTTGAGCCCAACTGCAGCCCCAAGAAATGTATGCTTGCATAAAACCAGGATGATAATCACATGAGGGTCAATGTGGGTAAAAATAATCTCCTGACAGACTATCTAATAATTTTGACAAGCATAAAATGGGAGTATGTTTTCATTCTTATCTCTTTGCAACTTTTTACCTTAAGACCTAAATGGTTCACTTTAACTAATTAAATGCACGCCATCCTAGTTAGACAGTGAAATGGATGCTTACCTACAGGCTGATAGCATGGTTCTTTCTTCATCAGCCAGTGTAGCCTCATCAGATAGTCTGTCTAGTTATTGTTAGAGAAAGACTGACTAAAGAGTAAGGATTAAAACCCCAATTATTTTTTGTCAGATGCCTATCACTATTTTTTTATTTTAAGCCAAGCAGTTACATAGAATTGTGACAATTATTTAGTATACTATACTTTAGCATTGTATCGTATAGCTTTCCTAAGAACACATTTTACAACTAGTTTATTATAAAGTTGATTAGAATATTGCATTCCTTAAAATTAACCATTTAATGAATATACTAATAATTTACCTTTGGCCAAATAGGACTTGTAACTTCGCTTTAGAAATGTTCCAGCCTCACCGGGCGTGGTGGTGCACGCTTGTAATCCCAGTACTTTGGGAGGCGGAGACCGGAGGATCCAGGTTTGCGGCCAGCCTCAGCTCTCTCATTCTCTCTCTCTCTCTCACCCTGTCTCTCTCTCTCTACTTAGTGAGGCCCTCTGCAACTTTGTGAGATCCGGTTTCAAAATAAAGTATAAAAAGTAGGGCCGGGGGTGTAGCGCGGAGGTAGAATGCCTCTGGGTTCAATCCCCGGTACCGCAAAAAAAGAAAAGAAATGTTCCAGCCTGGAAATCGCACATCTAATGGTATTTAGGTGTGCATTTTAAACCTTGATCTTTTACTCATCATGCGCTAAAAGGATGTAGAACTGGTTTTGGAAAGTAATTTTGACCTTGCCTAAATGAAACTACCTGGACCTACTCCCTAATGTAAGTAGAATGGGCTTGGGTGGCTTTCTATCCTACAACATGTCCCAATTATGTTCCCAAAGTTTCTTAAGAGGACACTAAAACTGCATCCATCCAACAAACCATTAAAGCACACATGATCTGTCCTTCAGGGCACCAGAGAGTTGAATTTCAGGTTATGGTTAGAAAATAAAAGCTAAAATTATCAGTTGTTCTCATGATTCTCTTCCATTTTCTCTCTTTGTTATCAGGGCAAAATAAAACATGTTTTAAGAAAAAGAACCAACCATATTAATTCACCATTAATTTACTAAGTATAGAAAGCATTGTTTAATACATCATTTGGTGTCTCAGGTACAAGAACCTGTGTGTCTCCTCTGGATCTGGTACAGTTTTACATGAATATTGTAATTGGCCATCCAACTCTGATACACAATCTTCCTTAAGCAAATCTCTAGTATTATATAATACTCATTTTTCAACTAATTGTGCCTCTTGCTCCTTATTTTTCCTTTACCCTTAATTGTTTTGTTATCATCCACATTATTATATGTATTTCTAATTCCCCTCTTTCTGGGAGAGGAGCAAGTACATACATAGAAAATAATAACAAATTTCTATCACTTCGTATCCTTGGGAGAACTAATAAAATCAATCTCCATTCTACTTAGTGTTTTTTCTTTCCATTTCCCATATATCTAGTATTTTGTATACACTCAATAAATAGTTGTGGTTTGGGCAAATAAAATATAGTCCAATGTAAAAAGTCATACTTCAAGGAAGTAAGCAGAAAACCTAATCTTATTTTTTAAATTACACTAAATCTAGCTATAAATCATCCTATCATTTGGACAAAATTGTATTTCCAATAGAAGTTTTGCTTCCTCCTTTCCAAGTCAAAGGAGAATTGAAATAGTTACATTCGTCCATTAATTGCTACAAGAAAATAATTTTGCTCTCAGCTACAAAGAAACAAGCCTACCTTTTACACTAAAACCTTTAAGGGAAGTTCTAATAATTTTCATGGAATATGTCAACAATATTAAGGCAAGAACTTGGACCACATTGTACAGTCCTGTAGATCTGTGTTTTATCATTTACTGAAACTGCAAATTTGTTCCACAGAAGCAGTTGGAGGCCTTTAAAAACGCAAACCAAATTCTAATACATAGCAGGTGGCTTAGGTATGTGTAAGGGGTAGTTTAGCATGGTCTCCAGTTTTCCCATGATTTTTAAGAGTCTATAATTCCTAGCACTTCTGTTTTCTAATATTTTTTTTAAATAGGAGAATTTTCATTTAGAAGCTTTGTATTTCATGCTAGTCTTGATACTTTTCTTTTTTTTTTTCTTTTTCTGGTTTCTTTTTTTTAATTTTTTTTGTGCATTGTAAATTGTAATTATACATTTTGATATATGTCAGGGTATGAACATCATATATGCACACATTGCACATTTAGCCCTCCCTCCAATCCCACCCTATTCCCTCCCCCTTCCCTCCCTTTCATCCTCCAGATAGTGACCATACTTTCTTTTATTGCCAACAATTAATACCCTGACTTTGAAAAAACAAAACAAAACATACACATGAGAAGAGCAGATACTGAGTGGCTAAGTGGTGAAAAATTTTAACAGAACTGTATAAATGCACATACACACACATACACACACACACACACACACACACACACACACTTCATACCTCCTCTTACCTAGGAATTCTCCATATGCATTATGAATATCACCATATCCCTGTAGGTGCTTAGTATACATGGTGCCTCTTCTAATACTGGATGCACAAAGCACTTCAAAATTCTTGCCCAACAAGTGCAATCTTTAGTGTCATTATTCAGTAATTGTAATTACTTTCATTGATATGGCTTTTATCAATTTAAAAAGAACTCCCACACAATTTTAATTTAGCTATTTACACTGTTAAAAAGCCAAAGGCCTTGAGAAATGATTAGTGAGCAAGGAAAATCATGATTTAAGTTTTGTCTAGCTTTCAACTGCCAGGGGCTAATAGTGGTAGGTTTAATTATAAACCTCTGACTCCCTTAAAGCCAACAGTAATTGGCAGGCACTATATTTGGAATTTTTAGTTGTCCGTGCTCTGGAAGGAAACCCAGCTAAACAAATATAATGTCTTTCTGCTGGCAGGTTCGATTGTTACAGAAGCCCTTACTTAAAGAATTAACAATAGAAAAAATAATAAACATAATGTTTTACTTGTTTCTACCTCAGACTACCTTTAACTAAGACCAGTGTTTAAGTTGGCTTCCTTTGCTTATAAATTCTACTAGCAGTGAACATCTCTTTGCATTCTATGAATGTGTACAGTTATTTTAGGTGCCCAGAAGTTTCAAAGAAAAGTATTGCTATTATTACCCCCATGGGTATACTTATATAGTGAGTTTGTTTGTTTTTTTTTACCATGCCAATGGTTTGGTGTTGAGCGGGTGTATTCTTGATGATGTTTTGGGGCATGGCACATTATTACTATGCCCACGTTCTCAACTATTACTATTCAGCCCCAACATCTCCATCAATAAGAGGCATTAGAGTCATAGATATTAGCATGGGAGGGGACTCTCAAACTAGTTTCAGGCTCACAAGTTAAAAACATACTGTTTTTAATGCAAAATTTGAAACTCACCAACCTTAATGAGTGTCTGTTATGAACAGTTATTTGAGATGTAAACGGTGTAGGCTGCAGAGTAGGTTGTGATGGGGAGGAAAACAGCAATACCAGCTTTGGAATGTCTATTTTCAAGCAGTATGAGAAAGCAAGTGAGAGTGGTCACCTGCCCGTGATATGACAGGTTGTGTGCAAATCACTGATCCTCACTAAGTCAGCTGTAAAACTGGAGTTCATATCTTCATCTGTGTGACATCAAGTCCATCTCTTTCTAATACATCATGATTCTTCTCAGTCAATATTTACTGAATTTAATTGAAGGAAACGTAGATATAGGAGTGAGGCGAAGGGCAGATTTTGAGTTCATTAAGATTTCTCTGGTGCTAGACTCCTTGTTGCTTTTAACAATTATACTTTGGGATTGATAAACTTCAGGAATCCTACTGGGATTAAAGTGCGGCCAAAACCCTTGCTACCAATAAACCTCTGTTTACCTGTAGTTAGCTACTCCATTTTATATACTTACTCTACTTACTGTTTCTTATTAGAGAAGTACCTTGGAAAGACTTTGAAGATAGCATGGTTGTGTGGTACCTTTCATCCCACAGAATACTTCAACTACTATGCTCCTTTTAATGCTTCAAGGAGGCCTGCTGATATTTTACTCTTTTCCTTTTAATGTAGAAATGTTGCAATAATTCAATGAAATAAAAAATGCCTAGAAAATCAGAGTTGATCTATTATCAACTAGCAATTTAATGGACATGCATTTCTCAGAGCTGTGACCTTCAAGTGGTGATCTTACCTGGATGCACTTTTCTTATTATCACTGCCAAATAGGACTTGAATTTCAAGGTACAACATTGTCTTTGACTCATCTTTAAGAATATCTGAGTACAAAGGTGATTCATAAGATAGTCCTACCTAATCTCTAAAATAAAGGGTTTCATGCTTCTCAAAGAAGGGGTTGAGGCTCATGAAAAGATAAAATTGAGTGAAGACAATGAGAATCCTTTTTTAAAAACAACAACAAACTGGGTGTGGTGACACACGGCTATAACCCCAGTTCTTGGAAGGCTGAGACAGGAGGATGGCAGGTTCAAGACCAGCCTCAGCAATTGAGTCAAGTCCTTAGCAACTTAATTAGACCCTATTTCACAATAAAAAAAAATAAAATAGGTCTGAGGTTCTAGTTCAGAGGTAGAGTTCATTCCCCAGTACTGGAAAAAAAAAAAAACTGGGTGTGGTGGCAGACACCTGTAATCCCAGTATTTAAGAGACTGAGACAGGAGGATCACAGGTTTGAGGCCAGCCTCAGCAATTTAGTGAGACCCTGTTGCAAAATAAAACATAAAAAGGGCTATGGGTATACCCTGGAAATAGAATACCCCTGGATTCAATCCGAGTATCAAAAATATTGTGTAAATTAAATTGTAAATCATTGTTTAATCTAAATTAATCATATCCCTAAGGAGTTGTTTTCACCACTGATTCAGCTAATATTGATTTTTTGTGCATGTGAGTACAGAAACATAGTAGGAATTATGTGCTCATATCAACACATTTATTGATGATGCAGTGAATATAGGGGTACAGGGAGAAGCAAAAAGAAGCATTTGCATCTTTCACTTCATGTATGTTTTTTTACTTAAGACTAATCATGCTTGTATGTATGTGTTCAAATTTATTTTCTTTTTTATCTCACTTACCTAAATATTAAAAGTACTACCATCTAGTTCTCTTCTTTTATATGACTTTTTGCTTTTTTGTTTTCTTTTTGCTTCTAAGATCTACAAGCTTTAAGGGCAAACACTTTCTCTGTTCCTTGGAAGTGTGAAAGGTCTCAGTTGACATGAGGAGTCCCCTGTATTATACCTGGAGGGGATATATGAACTACAAAATGCTATGAGCTAAATTCTATCATATCCCTTCTGAATTTATACTAAATTAGTCCTGGAAATAGTTCAATGCCCTATGTACTACCTTTGGCCTTTCCCAGATCCCCCATATCATTGGCTCATGGCAGTTGTACATAGTACTACTGCATCCATTTCTTGAAGGGCACTAATAAAGCTGGAATAATTGTTTTTGTTCTTTGCTAACCTATGGACTGGGAAAGAGAAGGAGAAATGTGAAAATCATAGGCTAGCTTATGCTCCCTGTGTGATTTATCCAATCAGTTGATTGTAAGACCCATTAAACAAAATACTGGGCAGCAAATTCACAGAAAGTATAATACATGATATCATCACTCTAGTACTGCCCCCAGAAGAATTGCTATTAAAAGTACTATAAAGCCAGGCATGTAATCTCAGTACTGGGTGGGAGGGGGGGTTAGACAGGAGAATGGTAGGTTCAAGGACAGCCTCAGAAATGTAGCAAGACTCTCAGCAACTTAGCGAGACCATGTTTCAAAATAAAAATAAAAAGGGCTGGGGGTATAACTTGAAGGTAGAATGCCCCTGGCTTCAATTTCTAGTACCATAAAAAAGTACTGTAAGTACAATAATTGAGCAAATGATATAATCAGAAAACTCACAAATGATAGAATTATAAACAGTTTAAAAACCCATGCAAGATGTTTAATGTTTGACCTCATTCTAATCAAAGTAATGCATATTAAACAATGGGCTAGCATGTTGTATTTATGAAAAATTTAAAACAAGGCCAGCCTGTTAAGGAGGAGTGCTGATGGACTGAGAATGAATTGGCATTGTCCTTGGTAAAGCAATTTGGTAGTAATGAGAGTTAAAATATTCATAATATCTTATTCAGTAATTCCAATTCTAGATTTCATTGCTTAAAAAATACCCCATAATACAGAAGAAGCTATCAAGTTGGTCAATTTTCTGTCATTTAAAATATTAAAAAACTGGATACAACACAAATGTCTGAACATAAATAAATGAACACATAAATTATAATTAACACAATAGATGTCATTTTGTAAATTTATTGAAAGTAATTAGTCAGCACTTAAAAAGGGAAATGGTTATATCATATTAGTGAAAAATGCTGGGCTCATAGTTTTTATGCACATTATTGTTTCAGTTATGAGAAGCAAACTGTAGAATGCACAAAAATAAAAATTGGAAGGATATATACTACTTTGTGTTTTTAAAGTGGTAGAAAACATATAAGATTTTTTCATATTTATATAGATACATCACAGTTCTCCTACTTTACATTATATGCATTCTTTTATTATAACAGAAAGATGTTTGTTTAAAAAATGAAAAGTATAAAGAAAACAAGAAGAATGAGCCATCAACGTGGGTTCGTAACAGCAAGTCGATGTGGATCCAACCTGCACGATCCATTTCACAAGCGACTAAACTTTCACTGGCCTTTTCAACACTCTCTCTCTCTAAATGTTGACAACTGGATTGATTACCGAGAGGACACCGTAGTGCCTAATTTCTAAGGCATTCGAATGTATTCACTCCTATCCTACTTTGTATCTAAACTAAAGAGAAATATGCATGCTCCACAAAAGCTTATTTAAAAATAACAAGTTCTTCAAATGGCATAATTACCAATGAACATTTGTAAAACTAGCTATATATTGTAAAACACTGCCCACTTTTTTTCTTTCAGGAGAAAATAGTTCATTTATACCCATTCATGTATTTCAAAACACTTTCTAATTATACTAAAAGTTATTGCACGTATTAAAAATAATTACGTTAGCTGATTTACTTTCCAAATATTAAATATCTTTTAGTTAGGACTTGGAAATTATTAAGTAAGTTTTTAGGCATAAGAATGAAACAAAAGAATTTAAAATGCCACTTACCTGACATGCTTCTCTTTTCAGAGAACTCCTTATGTAGCCATAAGACAAAGGGGTGAATTAAAAATGCTCACACTTTTTTTCTAAGTAATATTGCTCAGTTATGTTAGAAGCATAGCACTAAAACTTTTGTCTCAGGTTTTTTTCTCTTCTGTTTCTTAAAACCTTTTGTGTGTGCTTTGTTCAGTTACAAACAGGAAATGTGGTGATGGAGGCTTCTAGAGTTTAGATCTGAAACCAGTAGACTTAAATTGTGTAACGTGGGAAGCAAAATCCCCCATGCCTCTGCCCTCTGGTGTTTGATGTTTTTTTAATCAATACCTGAGTATAGTTTAAAAATAAATAATTAAATCAAAGTATGAATTAAACTATGAGAAATCTTCCATACCTTTAAGGAGAATCTAGGTATCCCCTCACAAATGAATTCACATGAAAATTTTTACAAACTACTAACTGATGAATGGATAGTAAGCAACCCCTGGTTATGCTCAGCTCTTTGCTGTGTTTTCTTTGAGATATGATGGAAGAAGGAGAAATAGTACTTCCTCCCCTTTATTCTTCCTAGTCTCTAGTGACCACTCTTCTAATCCCTACTTCTAAGAAATCAACTTTTTTAGCTTCTACAAACAAGTAAGGATATATGGTATTTATCTTTCTGTGATTATTTTATTCAACATGATGTCTTCCAGTTCCATCGATATTGGTGCAAATGACAGGATTTCATTTTTTTGGTGGCTGAAAAATATTCCATTTTATATGTGTGTGTATATATATATATATATATATATATATATATACCACATTTTCTTAATCTATTCATCTGTCAGAGGACACTGGTTGATTCCATATCCTTGGTTATTTTTAAAAAGGGGTTCTGGGTGATGCTTTGAAAAACTCTTATATATGAAATAGAATTGATCTTATTCATCATTAAAACTCCAGAACCTGTTGGGTGTGGTGGCACACACCTGTAATGCCAGTACTTGGGAGGCTGAGACAGATGTATCACAGATTCGACACAAGCCTCAGCAACTTAGTGAGACCCTGCTTCAACATAAAAAAAATAAAAGCCGGGTATGGTGGCGCACGCTTGTAATCCCAGTACTTGGGAGGCTGAGACTGGAGGATCCGGTTTCGCGGCCAGCCTCAGCTACTTAGTGAGGCCCTCCGCAACTTAGTGAGACCCTGTTTCAAAATAAAGAATAAAAAATTGGGCTGGGGGTGTAGCTCGGAGGTAGAATGCCCCTGGGTTCAATCCCCAGGGATTGAAATGCTAGGCCTTTAGGAAACTCTTTGAAAACAACTGCTCCTAAAACAAACATATTTGGAAAAACTATATATTATTTCTCCTGTATAGATGCATATTAGTGTATTAAAGGCTAAGTCCTGCAAAAAGGAAAATGAAATGATATTTTTATCAGAGCCTTTTCTTTTTTTTTTTCTTGTGGTACTGGGGATTGAACCCAGGGGCGTTCTACCTCCGCGCTGCACCCCCGGCCCTATGTTTTTTATACTTTATTTTGAAACTGGGTCTCACAAAGTTGTGGAGGGCCTCACTAGGTAGAGAGAGAGAGAGAGAGAGAGAGAGAGAGAGAGAGACAGGGAGAGAGAGAGAGAGAGAGAGAGAGACAGGGAGAGAGAGAGAGAGAGAGAGAGAGCTGAGGCTGGCTGCGAACCTGGATCTTCCGGTCTCTACCTCCCAAAGTATGGGATTACAAGTGTGCGCCACCACGCCCAGCTATCAGAGCCTTTTCTAAATTTATTTGGCTAGAGAACTCTTTGTTCAGCAGCCACTCGTCAGCAGGATGACAGGTTCTATGACGTGGGCCTGGATGTTCATAGACCAAGACTTCAAGGGAACAGTAGTCTCAGGTTTATGTAGAGAGCAGAGGACAGCAAAGAATCAGAACTTGTCATCCTAGAATTAGATGGAACACAGGGATGGAGACCTCTGAAAAGCTGAATCCAAACATCCAGGCAGTCTTAAATACCTGAGACATCAGTCCAAAAGGAGAACATCCAATTGTGGGGGTCCTTGAGGAGTTGTGCTTTGGTTCTAAAAGAAGTTAACTGGCAAGGAGGGTAGAAGCCCCAGGCTCAAGAGGAGACTGCACAAGTCACCTAAGCAAGAATTTATATGGGCAAAGTAGATGACTACCTAGCTACTGGGACATTCAGAGGCCATCAGAGAGAGAAAGTGTCTCAGGACTGAAAATTGGGGTACAAACATCCTCTTGCTAGAACAAAAACATTGCAGATAAAGAAGAAAGAAAATGGCCGATGGCCCCTGGATATTCCATAAAGTGAAATTCTAGAAACAATGACAGAGTTCAATAGTTGGCTTTGAATGCAGAGAAAGTCAAATTCAGCAAGAATGACTTGAGCAAAAACACAGGCTGGCCCAGGAAGTGTTCCTCTCAGAACAGCCTGGTTAGACAGACCCACACCAAACCCACCAGTGGCAGTGGTTGCCTACGGCTGACTTTGCTTCAAATTTATGACTTTACATGTCCAAGTCTGTAGGGAGCTGGAAAGGCAAGAGCAGAAGAGGCAGTCAGAAACCCAGGGAGGGTGTATCCTGCTTCAGGTCAATAAGGGAATTGCCTAGTGACTTAAGAGTCAATGCACATCCTGACTACATGATTGAGGTCTCCAACATTATAAAAACGTAGGTGAAGAAATACAAACCACTTCACAATTTCCAATTATCATAATATTTTTGAAAAGTGATGTGCATTATAATGTTCCCTATTCCATAGATTTATGTAATTGATGGAGATAATAAGATTGTCCAAGGTCACACAGAAAGTCTGTACCTCTGTTAGATAGCTCCACAGATGTTTGAAATTTACCAGGAAAAAAGAAGATAGCTTCTCATGAAAAGATAGATGGCTGAGCACATGGAGACATTATCAGAATATAAACAAGTCTGTTGATATATGTTTTTATGGAATATATTGGTATATTCAGAAATTTGAATAATGGCTTCATGAGCCATGCTCAAATAATAAATAAACATGAGGCCTCTGTAATACTTTTAATGAGATGTATTATCAAAATAAAGTTTAAAAGATAGCTAGACTAAGCATAAATGTCCTGACAAACTTGAAGCAGTTGCAAATGTAGGAAATTTTGGATGGAGGTTTTGATGGGTACCTGTCAAGAAATTAGAATTTTAAGGCCAACAAAATTGAAGTTTTGTTGCCAAAAGAAAATGAAAAACATATCAACATGGCAGCTGTCATTCAAAGTTCCACACTTAGAAAAATGGGTCAGAGTATGGAAAGAGGCCCAGTTTGCAAACCTCTTTTTTATGGTCATCTATCATTTTTATAATTAGTCTATTTTAGTATAGTGTATTTATTTATATTTCTGTGTGTGTGTGTGTGTAGTTCAAGGTATTACAAACTGTTAAGAATAGGTATTACAATATATTTACAATTGTATTTTTCTATTGCTTAAAATGTTTACAATAGCATGCACTGCTTGCATAATCAGAATAAAAGATGTTTCCTTATTTAGAATACCTTCATTTTATGGAAACAGAGTTTATCCCTCTGTAATTTTTCTTTATTCTGGTGAGTCATTCTTTAATCATACTGAATCTCATACAAAATAAGCAACCAACTTTTTTTGAGAGAAAAGAGGGGAGGTGCCCTGTGCTCCCAATTATTCTGTTTCAAAATGTAAAATTATTCAAAAGTAGTTATAGAGTTATAATTGTATCTGATTAGACTATATTGATGATTCATATTTTCACCGAGTTTAGACTAAGATCCTCCATAAAATATAATTATTCAGATGGAAAAGAAAAATCAAGTTAAAAGCAATAAAATAGTGCATGGATTTGGCAGAATATTATTGGATCTTTTTACTATACTTATTGTGCCTTACAGAACCAGAATTCTTGGAAAATCAAACATTAAAATAAAAGTGCAAATAAAAAATTCAGAAACAGTAAAGAAAAATATCTAATAGCAGATATAGTGTATTTTCCTACACGTGAGTGGTTTAAGTATCCAAAATTTCTAGAACACAATAATTTACCCCATTAAACTGATTTCTATGTGATGCCCTAGAGGGAATACTATTAAGAAAGCTAAAGTATCCTTAGAATTTTGTTCTTATTTAAAACACAGCTATTTCAAACAACATCAAGCCCGTTGATTTACTGTAGGACTTCTCATAGCTGTAGTTAGCTAATATGCAGTCTCTCTACACAGTGCAGTATTTTAAAATACTGCATAAAAGTGACATCCCTTATATTTTTAAAGAGTTTTGCAGGACTACTGTTTTGTAGAGTATATTTTAGGAAACAAAAGTTCCTGTTGAACTGGCTCTTGCTTTCTGGCCTCCTTCTACATTCAAGGCCTAGATTACTTGAGGGACATCATATTATCAAATTCACCACCTAACTATGAGGTTTCATCATTAGAAATGATTATCTAGAGATTAAAAAGGAATGAGCCCTTAAAATTCAGGTTAGCCCTAGGACAGGTAACACAATCAGCAACCTCAGAATAGCTTACATAGCCAGTCTACTTCTAGTTGGTCCTCTGAAAAGTAAGTTGTGCAGCAGATTAAATTTTGAACAAAATCAGAGAGAATCGGGGCTAAACTATTTCTAAGAGATGACAAGTTCTAGTTGAAGGACCCTTGGGACTAGGAACCTAGAGCGGAAGTAGAACACTGTGGAGAACTGAGGCACCAGTCAGGGCCCTGGCTGGGCACAATGCCAGAGTCAAAAAGGGCAGCTGAGTGAGATCAACGAGGGGGGCTATTTACCAAGGTGTACGCAGGGCTCACAGGAAGCACAAGGAAAAGTGAAGCACTTCTGGGTCTGCCGTAGAGAGAGCTGATGGTCACCCCAGGCTTGGAAGTTTTAGAGAAGTACCCGTGGCTAGAACTCAGTGAGATATGTAACTATAGGGCTGCCTGAAAGGAGAAATGGATTTTAGTAAAAAATAAAATAAAATAAACAAACAAATAAAAAACACAGCTATTGCCTTGCTATGACCAGGCAAGAAGGGAGTGGTGAGAAAATCAAACCAATTATGGTCTCTTCTGTTTTCAACCTCCCACACATTTGTTTCCATCACTGGCCAAGCCCCCTAGTCAGAGGGCGAGGCAGCCCGAATGATGTGGTCAATAGAAGACTCGTTGGGCTCAAGGAGGGTGAGGAAGGACAGTATGTGAATGATAAACATGTAAGGAAGGGGTGCAGTGCATGAATTTAATTTTAGATAGTGACTATCTGTCCTGCCAGACATGGACCTCACAATTTTATGAATAGATTCATCTTCCAGAGCACAGTAGATAAGTAAATAAGAACAATTTGTTTTGAGATTTTCAACTAAATTAATCAGGGCAGTTTTGTTGGAATGATGGAAAGGAGGATATAGTAAAGGCAACTGTATATGAAAATTTCCCAGAGCTTGAAAGACATGAATCTTTAAAGTGAAAAGCCTCAGAGAAAGAGAGTGAAAAGAAGAAGTAATAAGGTCAATGTGGTTGGTGGTTACTACTTAAGGAATCTAAATTAAAGATATATCAGAATAGTTTTGTACTATTCTTGCAATTATTTTCTAACATCCAAAATTATGTCAAAATAAAAATTAGAAAATATATGTAAGTTACTTAGAGCAGTATCTGGTAGATGTAAAATGCTCAGTAAGTACTAGCACTACCCAGATAATAAAATCAGATAAAGGCATTGCAAGAAAACTGCAGGAAAATTGTTCCTCATAAACACAGATAGCAAAATTTCTTAACAAAATTTTAACAAATCTAATTCAGCAATATATTAAAGGAATAATATGACCAAGCAGTATTTATTCTAGGAATACAAAGTTAGTTCTAAACATTCTAAAACTAATCAATATAAGTTACCAGGTTAACAGACTAAAAACAAATAAGTTAACAGACTAAAAACAAACAGAAACCATGTGATTATCTCTATAGAGGGAGAAAAAATGATTTTGCAAAATACTTACACATGTTCCTGATCAAAAAAAAAAAAAAACTAAAGCTCTAAGGAAACTAGGGATAGGAACTTCTTCAACACAATTAAGAGTACTTACAAAAAACGTTCAACTCACATCATCCTTAACTGTGAAATACTGAATGTTTTACCCCTAAAATAGACACAAGGCAAGGACATCCACTCTCACCACTGTAATTCAACATTGTACTGGAGGTTCCAGCTCAATCAATAAGAAAAATAAACCAAATGCATATGACTTAGAAATAAAGAAGTAAAACTGGCTTACAGATGGCTTAATTCTATGTAATCTACAGAAAACAAAATCTGCTAGAACTAATTAGCAATTGTAGCAGGGTTTCAGGATATAAGATTAATATATTTAAAAATTATTTTAATTTTTACATTGTCAACAAAAATTGAGGCATTGAAATTAAAATAGAATACAAATGATATCAGCAGGTTTGGGGGCTACAGGTGGGGGAAGTGGTTGACTACGAAAGGACACAAGAAACTTTTTTGGGGAAAATTTTAAATGATGAATGTTTAAGTATACCTCAGTAAATCTCTATTTAAAAATGCTGAGATAGCAAAATGAAAAAAGAATCTATGAGTTCATGTTGATAATAAAAAAGTGAAAAAGAAAAGCTGTTTCATAGAATAGAACATCAGTTAATTACAGAAGGAGTGATGGAGTTAGAAAATCCAATATTTTTCAACTATCAGATTAATAACTGATTCAGAAGAAGATTGTTAGTAAGTGCTAAAATAGGTAAAAGCGGTGAGAGTGGATGTTCTTGCCTTGCACCTATTTTTAGGGGGAAAACATTCAGTATTTCAGTTAAGGATGATGTAAACAAAGACATGTTTTAATCTCAAAGGTCTCCCTACAAATTATTTAATAATGTGAAAGAAAAACTACTAACTTCATAGTAGAGAAACCTGGTGAATACAACCTTAACTATTAAAGTTAGTGTTACAATAAGGAACAAACCAGAATCATGTGTCTCCAGATACAGTGCATTGAAAAGCATTTTTCTGCAATTCTTGTGAAAATTGCAAAACTTCAATCATAGAGGGTCAGACATGCCCAAAGCGAAAGGCATGCTACAAAATATAACTGCCCCAAGTGCCTCAAAAGCATCAAGGTCAGAATGACAAAGGAATGTCACTGAGATGTTCCAGATTAAAGCAGACTGACCAAGGAGCCAGACACATAAAGGCAGAACGTTGGATCCCAGCCGCAGGAGAAAACAGCTGAAAAGGATATTACTGGGAAAATTGCTAAAATCTGAATGCAGACAGGTAGTAAGAATATTGTTTCCATCTCAAATTCTGATTTGGATAGTAGTACTGTGTTTATGACATTAAACAGTCCTTGATTTTAGGAAATGCTAGGGATCCAAAGGGGGCATATTTCCTGCAATTTAGTCAACTTTCAATACGCTGATGGCTTGGTTGCCATCCTGTGGTATTACTGGGAGGTGGTGAAACTTTATGAGGTGGGGTCTAGTGGAAGGAAGTTAGGTCACTGGGAGCATGCCCTTGAGGGGAATATTGGCACCCCAGTCCCTCTCTCTCTCTCTCTCTCTCTCCCTCTCTCTCGCTCGCTCGCTTCTCAGCTGCCATGAGTGAGCAGTTTCTCCCACCACACACAGCCATGATGTACTGTGCTGCCGTAGGCCCAAGGGCAATGGGTTCAGGGGACCATAGACTAAAACCTCTGAAACCATGATACAAAATAAACACTTCTTCCTTTAAGTTGACTTAGCTGAGGTATTTTGTCACCGTGACAGAAAGCTAACTAACACGATTGGTGTGTTTGGGTAAAGAATATATGGGATTTCTTGGTACCATCAATTTACGACCTAGAGTTTAACTAGCACTCAGAAAAAAAAATTTATACTCTTAAGACATTAATAAATAAAATAATAGGATCAGTGAATTAAACACTCAATTCAATGTTAGCTATATATCTACAAAAAATCTAAAAAATAATGTAGGAATTATAAAATATGAGAGCAATAATTAAGGAGTTAAGAAACAATGATCCACCCAGGCGTGGTGTTGCACGCTTGCAATCCCAGTACTTGGGAGGCTGAGACAGGAGGATCGCAGGTTCGCGGCCAGTCTCAGCTACTTAGTGAGGCTCTCTGAACTTAGTGAGACCATATTTCAAAATAAAGAATGAAAAATAGGGCTGGGAGTATAGTTCATAAGTAGAATGCCCCTGGGTTTAATCCCCAGTACCACACAAAAAAAAGAAACAAGGATCCAACCAATGAATAGATTTAAAGAGCTATTTCTTTAAGACCTTAATATTGAAATAGATTAGTTATTGGCTATCCAAATCTAGTTACAATGTAGAAAGTACACATATACCAAATAAGAAATGAGAATGAGAAAATAATTATTAAGAAAAATTGACAGTATTACAAGGATAATACTGACCTGGTTAAAAAGTATGATTTCGCAAACAAAATATAAATTACTCAAGACTGATCCCACAACAGACATATAAATAGAAAAATTCTCATATAATTGAGAAAATAATAAGGATCTACCCATAAAAATGTGCCAACTCTTTACTAATGGGAATGTTTTAAGCGTTTCACATTGATGACAATGATCATGATGCTGATGTGGCTTATGATTGAGGTTAGTTTCAGGTATATAGCTAGGTAAGGATTTCATTATAGAGATATGCAGAATAGTTATGCAGAAAAGACATATTATATTTTCTTGTTAAGGAAACAGCCATCATATCATCTGATTGTATTTCTTTCAATACTAGATATTGAAATCAGGGGTGCTCTAGCACTGAGCTACATTCTCAGCCCTTTTTTATTTTAAGACAGGGTGTCACTAAGTTGCCTATGCTGGCCTCAAACTTGTGATCCTCCTGCCTTAGCCTCCTCAGATTACAGGTATGTGCCACCATGCCCAGCTCTTAGGTTGTATTTTTTTATCAAAAGTATAAAAATACATTGTTTTAAAAGTCAAAAGGAAGGAGATATTCTGGTAATGTATCATAAAATGTTTATAGAATTCCCCTTTGCAGAGAATAAGTATAAAATGGAGGCGTGGTGGGGGATGTCTAAAACAAATATCTAGAAATTTATCAAAGCTAAGCAACAAGACCGGGCGTGGTGGCGCACGCTTGTAATCCCAGTACTTTGGGAGGCGGAGACCGGAGGATCTGGGTTCGCGGCCAGCCTCAGTTCTCTCTCTCTCTCCTTAGTGAGGCCCTCCGCAACTTCGTGAGACCTTGTTTCAAAATAAAGTATAAAAAATAGGGCCCGGGGTGTAGCACGGAGGTAGAATGCCCCTGGGTTCAATCCCCGGTACCGCAAAAAAAAAAAAAAAAAGCAAGCAACAGACTGAAAAATATTTATTCTTTGCATGTTCTACCATTTCAATAATGCAGGAGTCCACAGCCTTCTGGCCTGAATAGCTCTGGTCTTCCCTCCCCTCCTTCTCCTTAACTTTTCATTGTTGGTAGGGTGGTATACTTGATTAGAAGTCAGGAGGCAGATAACATATAAAACCCCATCAATTGGTGGCTAAAAGTGGCAGTTTCAATTCAGAATAATGGGGAAAGATCACAATTTTGCTAGTTCAGAGTTGCAAGTTTGGGAAGAATGAACCACTACACACACACATGTAATGACTATACCGCAGGACTGGCATAAACTCTCCACACATCCTTCCCTGTCTGCTAAACTTATTCCTGTTGTGGAAGAAATTCAAGAGGGCCATGGAAAGCCAAGGTAAACTCAAGAACTAGCTGTAACTTTGAATGTGTTCCTCAATCCACACATAGCTCAGAAGCAAATGTCTGGGGAACTCTTAGAAAATTGAGGTGCCTGCCCAAATTATTGGCTGATCACTAAATTATGTAGACACAGGGGTGTCCCTAAAGAAGCAGGACAAAGAAATAAGTTTAAAAATTCAGCAGAAACATCACTGGATTCTCACTGAAGGAAACAGAGATTATGTAGTTTAAGTCCAAGCAAGTTACTAAGACAAACAAATAACAACACACACACACACACACACACACACACACAAATAATGAGCCTGAGAAAAACATAATAGATTGTGGAGGTACAACAACCTATTACCCCAGATTTTCATTTGCACATACACATTACAAGTCACACAAAGAAACAGAAGGCTATGACCCATACTCGGGGCAAGGGGTGGGGGACAATCAACAGAAACCAACTCTGAGGAACCCAGATGTAGTACTGAGCAGACAAAGATTTCATTGCTGCTTAATGAATATGTTGAAAGAATTAAGGGAAAATATATTCAATGAATTAAAAAATATGCCATCAATGAGTTCACTAATGGAAAAGCTCAACAAGGAACTAGAAACTACAGAAAAGAACCAAATGGAAATTCTAGAGTTGAAAAGTACAATAACTGAGATTTTAAAATGCACAAAGTGAACTCAGCATCAGATTTGAGATAGTAGAAGAGTCAGGGGTTTAGAAGGTAGATCAATAGAAAGTGGCTAATCCAAAGAACAGGGGCAAAAGAGATTGAAAATTAAAAACAGAATCTCAGAGAACTGTGGAACAATTTCAAGAATTCTAGCACGTGTTTATTGAAAAGTCATGAAAAGAGGGAAAACAAAGGAGCAGAAGATCGTTTAAAAATAGAATGTCTGAAAATTTCCCATTTTGATAGAAAGCATTTACTTCCAGACCTAATGAACTCATTGAACACCAACTAGAATACACACACAAAGAAAAACACACCTAGGCACATCCCCCTTCAAACTTCTAAGTGCCAAAGAAAAGAAAATCATGAAAGCAGCAAGACTATAACAATTCATCATATACAAGGAAACAAGCATATGATTAATGGCTGATCTCTCATAAAAACAATGTATGTCATAAGAAAGAGGAATGTCATTTTCAAAGTGTGGAAAGAAAAAAACCCAATAAGCTAAGAGTTTGACATACTAGTAAAAATATCCCTCAAAAATAAAAGCAGGTTTAAAACATTCCCAGATAAGCAAAAATTGAGAAAATTCACAGCTAGCAAACCTTAGTAACAGGGAAAAACAAGGGAAGTCCTTCAGGTTGATGGAAACAACACCAAATTGTCTACTGAAAGAAATGGAAATCAACAAAAATATGTGAGTAAATGAGAAAAGCGTGTGTGTGTGTACACATGAGTGTGTGTATAAGAATGTGTATGTGAGTGCATATGATATTTTCTTTTTCTTAATTTCCTTAAAATTAGATTATTTAAAGCAATCATTATAGTACAGAAATTGTTTGGCTTATAATATATATGAAGATTCTACATATGTGACAATAACACAAAGAAATAGGGAGATGAACTGGAGTTTTACTGGTTAAAATTTGCTTTATTTCACTAGGGTAAAGTCAGTACTAGCTTTAAGTGAATTTTTTTTGTGTGTGATACCGGGGATTGAACCCAGGGGCATACTTTATTTTGAAATCAGGTCTCACGTAGTTGTGAAGGGCCTCACTAAGTAGAGAGAGAGAGACAGAAAGAGAAAGAGAGAGAGAGAGAGAGAGAGAGAGAGCTGAGGCTGGCTGCGAACCCGGATCCTCCGGTCTCCGCCTCCCAAAGTACTGGGATTACAAGCGTGCGCCACCACGCCCAGCCTTTAAGACAGAGATGGATATTTTAATCCCTAGAGGAACCAATTAAAAAATCTCTAAAAATAGCCAAAATAGTAACAGAAGAATTAGAATAGTATTCAAAAGAGTACTTGCTTAGCCGAACATGGTGGCACAAACTCGTAATCCTAGTACTTGGGAGACTGAGACAGGAGGATGGCAGGTTCGCGGCCAGCCTCAGCTGCTTAGTGACGTCCTCCGCAACTTAGTGAGACCCTGTTTCAAAATAAAGAATAGAAAATAGGGCTGGGGGTGTAGCTCCGAGGTAGAATGCCCCTGGGTTCCATCCCCGGTACTGCAAAAAAAAAAAAAAGTACTTGTTTAAAAGAAAATAAGACAATAATGGAGAAATGAAAAGACATGATATATATAGAAAACAAAGCAAAAGGGCAGATAAAAATTTAACTATATCAAATTACATTAAATATGAATGGATTGAACACTCTAATTAAATGACAGAAGTAAATGGATTTTATTATTTGTCTATAAAAGACATGTTAAATTCAAAGGCACAAATAGGTGAGTGTAAAAGGATGGAAAAAGCTCTGCATACATACAGTAATGATAAGAGAATTGGAATGGCTATATTGAGATAAAATGGACATCAAGATAAAGAATATGAGTAGAGATGATTTGGGGGTAACATTTCCTTATTATAAAATGGTCAATACATTAGAAAGAAACAAAAATTTTAAATATATTAAATATACAGGCTTACAACACTAGCGAATCAAAAGATAAGACAAAAACTGACAAAATGTAAGGAAAAATAGAAAATATGACAGTTATAATTGGATATTTAACAACTATTGTCTCAGTTATTAGTAGACTTAGAGAGAAAAGCAGTAAGAATATATAAATCTTGAACAACATTATTAGATTATAGGACCTACCTGGAAAAGAGTGTTCCACATAGCAATAGCAAAATACACATTATTTCCAATCATTCACAAAGTAATCTCCGGCACAGACAGTGTAACAGGCCATAAAACGAGTCTTTAAAAATTAAAAGGATTCGACCCCGGCAGCCCCCGGCCACCTCGCCGGGCCCCTTGTGCATCAGGTACCGGACCGCCCGCG
>PVJS01017836.1:0-35651 GCA_004027185.1 Glis glis | reverse complement strand
GGACTGAATTAGTGGTTGCTCCTATCCTAAGACTCCAGCTCTTAGACCGTTCGACCAGCTACTGGTTCCTCTGACTCTCCACGTGCAGTCAGAACCTGGGACTACATTGCTTCAAACTGTAAGCCCATCTGATAAATCCCTTTTTTCAAATATACTCATTCTGTGTATTCTGTTAATCTAGAGAACCCTGTCCAATACACTTACCTACTACCTGACCCATTCTTCAGCATTATGTTCTTTATACTTTATTATAATTTGTTTATTAAGTGTTAACTTACCTCTATGAGAGTAAAAATTCATAGTTTGAATTATGTCTCCCCAAAATTCCTGTGTTGAAGTCCTACTTCCCAGGACCTTAGACTGTGACTTTACTTGGAAATAGTGTGCTACAGATATAGATAATTGCAGCTGTACTTATTTAAAATGAGGTCATACTGGAGTAGATTGGATTCCTAATCTGTTACGACTGGTGTCATTATAAAAAGAGAGATTAGCTGGGGGTGATGGCGCACACCTGTAATCCCAGTACTTGGGAAGCTGAATCAGGAGGATTGCAGGTTCAAGGCCAGACAGTTTAGTAAGACCCTCAGCAACTTAGTGAGACCCTGTTTCCAAAAAAAAAAAAAATAGGGCTGCAGGTGTAGCTCAGAGGTAGAATGCCCCTGAGTTTAATCCCCAGTACAACCATCAACAAACAAACAAAGAAAATACAAAACAAAACAAAAAAACAAAATGAGAGATTTGCACAAAAGCACAGACATGGGTAAGGGAACATGATTGGAAGAGACACAGGGAGAAGACAGCCTTCTACGAGCCAAGAAAGCAGACGTGAAACAACTCTTTCTCTCACAGCCCTCAAAAGGAACCACCCCTGCCAACACCTTGATTATTTTAGATTTGTAGTCCCCAGAACTGTGAGATAGCACATTTCTGTTGTTTAAACCACCCAGATAGTGGTACTGTACTTTACTACAGCATTCCTGGTAAACTAATTCAGTAGGGAATATGTCTGTCTTGATTATTGTGGTATCCTGAGTTTCCATCTGTGTCTCAGACATACATGGTAAATGTCCTATAAATATCTGTTAAATGATTGGATGAATTCCTATCATTGCTGTGAAGTAAAATTACATATTGTGCAAGTAGTTTAGACCAATTCAATTGGGGCATAATTAGTGAAATAGCAAGGATATCTCATTAAAATCTGACCCCACAGCTGAAAATCGAAGGTCAATATTTTAATGAAGATCCGTCATATTCCATAATAGTTAACCAAGCAGGCAAATGGAGAAAATTTTCTGAGAAAAAAATAAATAAGGTACTCAGAATAATAAGCTTATTGTGAAAAGGCCATATCAGCCTCCACCTTATTTCTATTCTTGAATCCTTCAAATTGTACTTATCTGGATACTAGAGGGCCCTTATGATCAATAAAGACTTGAGCAGAGGGAGTGGAGGGGTTTGAGTGGGTTCTTTGTCATTTTTACTTACATCAGATGTGCCAGGCAAGGGATCTTGTTTAAAGGTACTTTTTGAGTTTATCTCTTCATAAGTCAACCTGGGAATTTCAACTCTCTCAACAGCATACTCACAGGCTGAAGTTGGGAAACCGTGTTAAAATTTCATGGACCAGAATCAAATGTATCAGTTCATTTAGCTTTCTTTGGTGCTCTTAAGGTTGAGATGGTTCAGCTAAGGTATGCCATATGGATTTCATAATGAATAGTGGATTCTGTAAGTGTGTATGTACTCTAAAATGCATTTATTTTAATTGTAGGTGTTAAAGTCAGATAATAACTTGAAACGAGGGCTTCTCTTCCATCTGAGCCATCATAGGTTGCATTTCTAAGTGAAAATAGTCATCGTTAATAAACAGAATCTGGTCAAAATAATGAAGTGGTGGATATTATTTGAACTAAAATATATTCTTAATGGTCATATCTAGAAAAATCAGCAGCCTAAGCCAGGTGCAGAGCCACATGCCTGTAACCCCAGTACTTGGGAGGCTGAGACAGGAAGATTGCAGGTTTGAGGCCAGCCTCAGCAACTTAGTGAGACTCTCAGCAACTTAGCAAGACCCTGTTTCAAAATAAAAAGTAAAGAGTGTTGGGTGTATAGCTCAGAGGTAGAATGATCCTGGATTCAATCCCCAGTACCGAAAAGAAAAAGAAAAAAAAATCAGCAGCCTAATAAAACTTATTAGTGACATTGTACTTGGTGATAGACTCTCTTCCAATCCTGATTCTTCAGGTCTGACATCCCATGTATGGCACCGGCACATGTCTTATGAGATGTCACCAAAGAATGGAGATCAATAGAATTTAGTCACATTAATGGCATTTCTTTCCTAATAATTATTTTCCACACTGACAGCATGGATCAAGCTTTTAAAGTGCATTTGATATTCATCAGATCATACTAATAAAACTTCATAACCCCAGTCAAATCTTCCACAAAGGGAAGCTAATGTATCTGAACCTTGTACTTCCTTTAAATAATAAATCTGCTCCACACCATATGGCGGACTCTCAAACAGAAAAGTCCTTATACACGGCTATGTTCTTGGCCTGTATTCTGAACTCCATGGTCTCACTGAACTTGAATTTTTCTTCCTAAGGCGTTAGTCACTGGAGTTGTCACTTTCTTGAACACTCATGCCCTAGATCTGATGACTAACAATGCTTTTCTGCCATCACACTTGGCTTCTACCCAAGCTACACTGCACATATTTGCCCCCATGTCATATTACCCTTCTGTAAGCCATGCAGAGTATACTTTTACGTTTAGATTTCCCCATGCTATTAGCCATGTAGTCAGAGTTTTCCATGGTCCTAGAAATAGGAAACTGGATAATTATAAAAGAGATAAATTTCGTCTTTGTTACTAGCCTAGGACTCTTTTTTCTATATGCATGGTCCCCTAGAATCCTGATTCACAAACTCTTGGAGACATATTAATGCCACAATGTTTGCTCCCTGGATTCCTCATAAGTCAGAGGTGTACATTTTGCTAAAGCTTATAGATGTCACAGACTCCTTCCCCAAATAGGCTTGCTGTGTCAGTTTTCTTCCATCACCATAGCTGTTAGAGGACTGCTTAGTACAGCTGCTTGCTACCTAATACACAAATTTAAATAGTCCTGGAACATCTTCTGTAGTTCAATCTTTGCTTGAGCCAGTAGAAACTGAGTCTTCTGTTACTTACAAATGAAGGCTTTCTGGCATCTAACACAGTCTTTTTTTTTAACTTTTTATGTTCATTTATTGATCTAACTGAGGGAGTTGGGCGGGGAGTGGAGGGAAACACACTATAGCACATGATGTACATACACAAACCTATAAGACTCAATACTTTCACATTCTCCACTGAGCTTTATTGCAGCCCATTTTATTTTTTTTTTATTTTAAAAGAGGGTCTTGCTAAGTTACCCAGGCTGGCCTTGAACTTGGGATTCTCTTGGCTCAGCCTCCCAAATAGCTGAGATTTATAGGCATGTACTTAAAATGCTTATTCCTAAAGATACATGTATGGTCTCAGTTCCAAGTGTTCGGAGCTTGTAAAATACATGCAAAGAATCAGTTGTTGAGTTTTGATATGAATTAGGAAAAATGAAGCTTCCTAAGTTAACAAAAGAGTTAATACCAGTGAATAAAGTTGGAATATATAAGAATGTTCATTTTATTTTTTTTAAATAAACACCTTCAGTTTTTTAATATTTCCAATAAAATATAGATAATTATCTTCAAAAGAAAGGACAAGATTATTAATAGTCATGATATTTAGAAGGATTTGAGAAGGGAAACATTTTCTAATAGAGTAAATTCTTCAAAATGCATGTAATCTTGATCAAACTAAAACATTACGAACTCAGGCATTTTATAAATAAGTAAATATAATTCAATGTTTAACCATGAATAAAATACTGAAGACTAGCTGACAAAATACACCATGACTGGATTTCCCCTTTTAAGAGAAGAAAGATCATGCCCTTCCACAGTTTCTTTAGATCAGCATTAGAATACAATAGTGCACGAGCCAATAATAAACTATATACGTACGCCTTGATAGAATATCGAACCCTAAAATCTTCCCATGGGTCAATGGATCAAGGTTTCTTTTCATTTTAAAGGAAAAAAGAAATCACAAGAAACACCAGCAACTTTCTCTTTTCCATGTTGACTTTCAAAATCATGCATGAAGCCTGCAGGGAAACTTGGGAATTGGGACTCATTTTCAATTAGCAAAGGAAAATCAAAGAGAATTTCCAGTAGTGACTCAATTAATCCAAGTACAGCAGGGAGTACATCCTACTAGCTAGAGTAAGAAACAGAGGGAGGATGCCTTAAATGCACTTCCAGTCTCAAACCTTGAAAACAGACTGGGGAAAGGCAGTTCTGTTGCCTACCTGTACTGCAAGTTTCCCACTGTAAAAAACAAACAAATGACATTTAATTTAGTCCATTCATAGGGCAATGCTCATTGAATACCTAAATGTTCTACTAACAGTATTCACAGGGCAGAGCGAAGAAAGGGCTGGAGATTGACAAGGCTGTTAATTGCTAGTTATGTCCTACATTAGGTTTGTACCCCTCAGGTCTTCCTTGATGTCAAGAATATTTTCACATTTGTCTTCATTTTCAGCTATTGCTCCTTTTCTGGATGGGCACCGATTTTACCAGTGTAACAGAGACAGCTTTGATAGAATCATTTTCAATTTTAAATCTCTCTCGAGAGGCACTCGCATCTTGCAGGTTCACCTGGGCTGATTTCAAGGAAGCCTCTGCAGTAACTCTCCTCGGGCCATATGCATGCTGTCTAGCTTTTAGATGAGATTCTGCAGAGTTAATAGTTGGTTAGAAGCGTTTTAAGAAAAATGTTCGTTCACTGGGTGTGGTGGTGCATGCCCGATCTCACTATGTTGCTAAGGGCCTCACTATGTTGCTGAGGCTGGCCTCGAACCTGCAATCCTCCCAAGAACATAGTGAGATCCTGCTTCCAAAAAAATTGGGCTAGGCGTGTAGTTCAAAGGTAGAATGCTCCTGGGTAACACACACACACACACACACACACACACACACACACTAAAAAAAGAAAAATGTTCCTGCATGGCAGAACTCCAAATAACAACTAAATTTCCCCCCTTTTTTTCTTTTTTTGGTGCTATGGATGAACCCAGAGGCATTCTACCTCTGAGCTACACCCCCATCTCTATTTTATTTTTTTTATTTTAAACAGGGTTTCACTAAGTCATGGAGGATCTCCTCACTACATTGCTGAGGCTGGCCGTGAACCTGTGATTCTCTTGTCTCAGCCTCCCAAGTATTAGGATTACAAGCGTACCATGCCCGGTCTAAATTATCCTTTGTAAGGCAGGCAGGGGAGATCTATTGTTACCATTGCCACTCTCAAAGAACAAGGCCAGCCCTGACCAAACACAGGTGAACCCTTTATCTCAGAGGAAAGACACCAGACCCTAGGCGCTCCATCCCTGTGGAGACAGGACAGCAGAGCACTGGGGTAGACCCAGCTCATGATGACAGTGGATTTCTCTTGCTTCCCCTTGACTGATGACACAATGCTTTCCCTTTTATTTTTCCAATCAAAATGCAGATTAAACTTCATAATGCACTACAAGGTGCTTTGAAAGTGCAAACTGGTTCCAAAACCCACTGAGTAACATTATTAGTTTATGTTTATTATGATGGAAAAAAAAAGTCATGCTGCTTTTCTGGTTTTGATGCTTTGCACGTACTCTTTGGTCTTTGACGTGCCTTTCTCCTTCTCCACACAGATAAAACCCAACCATGGGAAAAGCTTTCCATTGGAAATTTGCCACCAAATTTGAGTGCCCAGCTATGGGCTCTGAGAGCTTCATGTGAGTGCTGGTGCTTAGCACTTCTCACACTCTAATGCAATGTTTGATCCACTTTGCTCTCTTGGCCCTAGACTCTAACTTTCCCAAAGCTAGAGGGGAGAAGGCATCACCTTGGTATCACAGGGGCTTTAAGTACAATGCCTAGCACTAGAAAGTACTCTAGATTAAGCATGACTTTAGCATTAATGCACCAATTGCTACCTAGCAATACATGGCTCCTGTAAGTAACATAATTTAGATTCACATAGTCTATGTATTGACTTCAGTATTTTCAACACGCATACAATGCAGATAATGGGATATCTTTAAATTCTTACTTTTCCTAGGCTGACCTCTGATTCCAAAGTGCTTTCTTGTAGCTATAATATGTTCGCAATTTTCTTCTTTATCATACCACAGGCTCTTGAGAGAGAGAGAGAAAGAGAGAGAGAGAGAGAGAGAGAGAGAGATCGTTCTACTTCCTGTGCCAAGCAGGCATAGCAATAAATACTTTTTTTGACTAACTAATCAAATATGAAGAGATGACTGATGGTTCCATTGCTAGGCAGAGGGCATAGGTATTGTGGATTGATCCAATAGTTATAAAACCATTCAAATAGAGATGACAAGTGTAAGCTACAAAGTAAGGTTGGAGCTGAGATAGGGAGAATTTAGCAAACGAACAACAAAATCCTTCTAAACCAACTAAAGAAAACTAGCCAACCAGGATTTAAAAATTAGTTCCTATATAAAGATGTTGCCACAGAACTAGGGTATGTGACCCTACATTGTTGAAGGGTTAAAACATTGGTTACTGATGAAAGAGGTTTGTTATTCAGCTGAGAATCAGAAGAGCCACCTCGAGCGATGCCAGCTCATGGGACAGAAGAGAGCCTGTCCAAAGCACAGCTATGAAATAGGCAGTTTCCCAAGGAAAAGGGGAAGCTACTTGGACACAGGGCAAAAAAGAAAATCTGGGAACGTGATCAATTCCATCCGTGGATAGCTGCCTGAGAATCAGGGAGAAATAAGGGTGGAAAATCCCTTTTCCACCAAACAGGTGTTTTCATTTCCAAGCGGCTTGGCTTCTTTAATCCTGGCCTGCTGCCTATTAGAACAGAGAATCATTTCAGGGGCCATATAGCTTACGAACATCCAGCCCACATGCTTTGACAACTCTGGCAAGCCTCTCCATTTCAGCAAAGCACCCAGACATCAGAGCGCCTGCATTGCACCAACTGGAGACCAGCCCTTTATCCTGATGCCTATGTGTTCTTAGGATACACAAGCACTTGGAAAACCATTTAGGGGGATTACCAGCCAAGGTACCACATAACACAGCCAATCATGATTACCAACAGTGCCCTGCTAACACCAGGACATGTTTTGTTGAGAAAAATTACAAAGCTACTCAGCTGTAAAAGCCATTTCCGACGCAATTGTTGCCAGCCCCAAATTGCAGTTCTGTGGACCCAAGCTAGCAGACACACACACACACACACACACACACACACACACACACACACACACACCCTTCAGTTAAAGCTCAAGAATCACATGATTTAGCATTGAATCCTAGCAAATAACTAGAAATGTTTTTTTCTTTCTTCCTCTTCTTCCGGTTGGACGACAAGTATAACAAGCTATCTGAGACTGCAGTCAGCTCCTTCTGAGAGTGTAGATAAAAGAGCAAAAGGCAGAAAGATTTTTGTGTGTGTATCTGGTCAACAGAGCATCCCTGGGGAAATCTGCAGAGGTGGAAAACATTTTTCAGAATTACTGCAATTTATTACCTTTTATCGAAGATGCTTATGGCCATTGAAACATATTAATTAAGTTTCCTTCCTGGCCTGTGGGATTGGGGCTGTAGCATAGCATGAAAACAGGTTTGTAGAAGATAACAAAGAGCCTGTTTTCCACACCAGTACTATTCCAATCACTCATGCCTAGGACCCCAGTAGCTCGAGAGAAGACAGGCTAGGTCTCTGTGCAGGCACTTGACTCTTCTCTCTAAAATTTGAGGGATATTGTAAAGCCTATGGGGGAGGGAAAACTTCAAGGACATAAAATAGCAAAAAAAGGAGGAGGAAAATCGGGGAGGAATGTTATAGTAGGAATTACTCATGCCCTTTGTTACAGATTGGGCTTTAACATTGATGGAGATCATGGACCTCCTCAAATATTGTTCTCAGTCATTCTGAATAGAGAGATTAACTAGCATGATTCATTCTTAATTGGTATTTAAGAAAACTGCCTGATCACAGGGGAGTCAAACCATATGATTGTTAGTCTTTCTCCTGGCTTAGCAATCATCTCTGAGTAGATGATTTCCTTGTCTATGCCTCAAGTTCATCGCTGTATTTTCAATAGTTTCATATGGGCATTTCCTGTTGAAATACTTCTTGGGCTCTGTAATCGATTTTGGAAATGTTTGGCAGATAGATTGTCCCCCTCTTTGTGAGTTCCTCTGGCCCTTTTCTGGGAATCTTAGTCCCATTATGCATATTTTTTATACTCTTCCAGACCCTACTTCTACAATTCTGCCCTTCTGCCCCTACTTCTACAATTCTTCCCTTCTGCCAGGGGATCCTACCACACTTGCTCCTTCAGGCCCTGACCTGGCCTCACTTGGAGATCAACTCCTCATCTAACAAGAAGGATGTGAAACTTGCCTGGCCAAGGGAAGGGGTGAATTTTGGTGATAAAGCCTCTTTTCTTATTTCCTTGACTGTGGCACAAACTGTTTAACCAATTTGGGTCCTTTTCTCTTTCTGTGACATTCAGTCCTTATAGACCCCCTGCTATTTGGGTTTCCAAATTACATTTCTGACTCCTCAGTGAATAGATGCTGGTGCCAAATGGCCTGAACCGAACCTGGCTGTAACCCTAGTGTGTTAGTCAACTTTCCGTCACTGTGACAAAATACCTGACACCATCAACTTATAAAGAGGAAAGATTGATTTTGGTTATCAAGGTTTAAGAGTTTTAAGTCCATGGTCATTTGGCTCCCTTGCTTTGGGACTATGGTGAGGTAGAGCATCATGGTGGGGAGTATGTGGTGGAGCAAAGTTGCTTACCTCCTGGCAGCAGAGAAGCAAAATGAGAAAGAGAAGAAGGGGCCAGGGTCCCAATATCCCTTGCGAGGGCCCGCCCCCACTGACCTCGCTTCCTTCCATGAGACCACACCTCCAAATAGCACCACAAGCTGGCCACCAGGCCTTTAGCACGTGGTCTTTGGGAAACATTTCAGATCCAACCATAACACCTAGTAAGCTCTGTGACTTTGGATAAGTCACTTCAATCATTCTATGCCTCAGTTTCCCCATCTGTTAAGTATAGTTAACACACAATATTAAGTGGGCTAGTGTGAGAGTTAAACTTTCTGGGTTTTCCACACTCTCCCATTCCTTTTGTCATAGACCCACATGCCTGGTCCTCGAGGCATTTGAATTTGCATTCAGTATTTCCAGAGTCCTCATTGTCTTCTATAAACGTAGGTCTAGGGAATAAGCACTGTGTCCTAGAAGATGGGAGATGAAACAGGTAACCCAGAGAACCTATATCTCCAAACTAGAGATTCTTCTCCCCTAATTTGATCATGAGAGATTTGGAATCCAAACCAACAGATAAATCTTCACTGTCCCTTTGTGCCTAGGGAAAAGGTGGCACAAAGAACAGAGCTAGCTAGCCCTTCCAGAACTTACCAATCTTTATAATGAAGTATAATTGAACATGCTACATTGAAGGACTATAAAAGGCCAGACAGTGCAAAAATTTTCATATTAAACTACATGATGTTGTGAGTCCAAGATGGGGAGAGCCCATGGTAGCCAAAACAGTCCTGCACACCTCGTGGCTTTGGGCAAGATCAACAAGAAGGAAGGCTAGAAGACAAAACCCTCCCATCTGGATCAGTAGGCATGAGTCAAGGGTAACATGAATACCCTCGCAAAGTCTTAGTCTAATTCAATAAACTTACGCTTTTCAAGAGAATTTATCATACATTCAAGTTCTAAGTTTAAGTCTGAAGAACAGAAATATGCACATACACTTCTATTCTTACGGACAGGCATATCACGTATTAATACAAGAAAACCAAAAACATTAATCTTCTAAAATTAAAGAGCTCACTTAAAACTGGAGATATATTCACCTACATGACCATTGCAACATAGAGCTTTTTATATATTTATTTTTATGTATTTATGTATTTATTTATTTATGTATTTATTTATTTATGTATTTATTTATTTATTATTTATTTATTTATTTTTGTGGTGCATTCTACCTTCAAGCTACATCTCCAGCCCTATTTTATTTTTTATTTGGAAACAAGGACTATCAAAGTTGCTGAAAGTCTTTCTAAGTTGGCAAGGGTGACTTTGAACCTGCAATCTGCCTGCCTCAGCCTCCCTAGTACTGGGATTATAGTCGTGTGCCACCATGCCCGGCTTGTTGCTTTAACTAGCTGATGCTTTACAAATTTTTATAATTTGTTGCTGCCTGTGTTTCTGCTTTCCAAGTTTACCTACCCTTTATAGGTATAGTATTAGATTTTTTCCTCCCCTTTAATGTTTTTATGCCTCAAGCTAAAAAGATTGCTTTTCCACATCTTTGAATCTTCCTGCAAGTCACCAACAGAAACCTTAGCCAGTGTGGTATCTGATCTGCTTATCTTGAGAGCTTCCCTTTGAGCAGGTTGACTTTTCTCAAGCCCCTTCCTGTCCCCCTCCCCCATTTCCCATTCCATAACCTACCATAGGATGATATAAATAATTATTATGTAGAAATATCTCAACTTATATTTGACTCATATGCTTATATACTTTAAAGAATAGAAATTATTTTGGAATTGCTTTTAGGATTGAAGAGATTAGGAAAACTGGGGAAAATCTTTTATAGTTAGAGACTATAGAGACTGAAAGATCCATTCCTGCTAGCATATACCAACATAGAAGACTATATAGATTTGCATATATATATATATATGTACATATATATACATGTACACATCTATTTATGTGTGTATATATTGCTGAATTGCTTATTACTTCCTTCCCTCTTTCCACTTTCTCTTCCTTTCCATTCTTCTTTGGGCTGAAACTCTCTAAACCCAACAATCTCATTGGAAGATATATTCATTATTTATTTTGGTGATTTATGGAGTGCCTCATCTGGCAACTATTCATTAAATTTTAAAATTAACTGTAAATTATAAGTTAATCACAATATATAGCTCTATACAAACTGCTTCTGCTACCACTGGGCATAGATTGGTACAGCAAACTACTAGAAGTGGGATTAAAAAAATGAACTAGGCAAAAGCTAACTCAAATAAGTCTGCTTTGTACTGGAACTCAGTAGAAGCAGATTTCAACAGGAACTGAAGAGAGGAAGCTCTGCTTGCTTTTGTTACAAGTTCCAGGACTCCTTTTGAGTAGCAGTGGGCATATAAAAAAAAACCTCAGAATAACTTAAGATAAAATACCACTGCAGCTTTTAGAAACATTAAGTATTCACTATCACATGGTCTTTACCATATAAGAGAGAAGAGCTCTCTCTCTCTCTCTCTCTCTCTCTCTCTCTCTCTCTCATTGATTGCAAGAGCAGAAAGTGAATTTTCCAAAAGAATATTTGGAGATTTGGGGTAGAAATGAATTTAATTAAGGCCTGAAATACCCAGACATAAATTCCTTAAATAACAGTGATAAAGTTGTCTTTCAGGAGGAACCCCCAGAATCACTCAAGGATGGCTAGAAATCAGCTTATCAAGAATGGACATGCACAGAAGTCAGCTGGTGAGGTCAGTGACCTATTGATGTCACAGCTTAAAACGCCCGGCACAGGACAGAATAACTTCCCAGAAGAAACACTGACCTATAACAAGCCATGATGACCCTCTAAGCCTGCGCACACACACACACACACACACACACACAAAAAAAAACCCTAAAACTCCCCCTTCTCCCCATCCAACCAACAAGTAGCTTTTCCCCTTTCCCCTCCCATAAAATCCCCCAGTAACAACAATCAGAGAGGCAGATATGAACTTATAGCTCCTGACCTCCTTGCCAACTGACTACACAAGAAAGCCTTTTCTCTTTGCAGAACTTTGCTGCCATAGTGTTGGTTTCTATGCTGGTCAGCCAGCGAACCCTTACTGGTCATCCGGAGTACATGTTAGAAGGTTTACTCTCTAAGTCGGGCATGGTGGTGTACGCTTGTAATCCCAGTACTTGGGACGCTGAGACAGGAGGATCGCAGGTTCGTGGCCAGCCTCAGCGACTTATGAGGCCCTCTGCGACTTAGTGAGACCCTGTTTCAAGATAAAAAATAAAATACAGCTGGGATTATAGCTCAGAGGTAGGATGCCCCTGGTTCAATGCCCAGTACCACAAAAACAACAACAAAAAAGGTTTGCTCTCTGAGGTAAACAACAAGGAAACTAAAAACAACAAGCAAAAACTGTGAAACAATTATTTTTAGAAACTGTATACCGAGCAGTACAGAAGAGACTGACATAGAGGAAAAGCTTCAGAAATCTGCAGAGGTACCTGAGAATCTGTTATTGAATACTAAGCAACACATGCACAGGGAGAAAATCCATAAAGTGAAATGAAGAATTTGCAGGGAGGTATGACAAAATCCAGAGAGCACACATGGCTGTGAATTCGGCCAGAGTGAGACTCTCAGCAACACGATAAACCCAGCTCTTCACAAAAGGTTACAGTAGGCTATTAATGATAAGCTTAAGAAATGATGGAGCCAATCTATAAGTAATTTTGAAGCCTGCCAAAACATTTGTTACTACTCTTTATCAGAAAATAACACAAACACAAACACCCTAAATACAATAAAATTTATAGTGTCTAACATCCAAACAAAAAAAATCGCCAACCTTAAAACATAAAAATGTGACTAAAAAAACAGGCAAAATGCCAGTCGATAGAAATAAACTAAACATGACAGAAATAATAAAATGATCAGAAAAAGGCCTCAAAACTGCTATTATAGACATGCCCACTATTTTAAGATTTGAGCAAAAATGCAAAAAAAAAATGTGAGATAGAAGAAAAGATACAGAAAATTCCAAGTAGAAATTCTAAAGAAGAAAAATATAATATCTGAAATGAAAAAGGCCATGGATGGGATTAACAGTAATTTAGACACTTCAGAAGTAAAGATCAGTGAATTCGAAGACATTGCAATAAGAACTACGCAGTCTAAAATACAGAGAAAAAATAAAATAATAAGCACAGGTCAGTGATCAAGTAGTTTAATACATGTGGATATTGAGTCCCAGAAGGATAGGAAAAGTGTATGTTTTATGTAAAAAATAATGCTCTCAAATTTTGTAAATTTGATGAAACATTAAATTTACAAGTCCAAGGAGCTCAATAAACCCCAAACAGGATATACTCAAGAACAGTTCAAAAATGAACACACACATACACAAACACCACTAGATCCAGGCACATCCTAAACAAATTCCTAAAAACTATGGCAAATAGAATTTAAATATATGGTGGGATAGTTAAGAGACATGGAATTTATAGGAGAATGATGGTAAGAATTACTACAAACACATCAAAAGAAATGAGATTCATAAAAAGAAAAGACTCACTTTGAAAGTAGTGAAAGAGCAGGGCATGGTGGCACATGCCTGTAATCCCAGCACTTGGAAGGCTGAGGATCACAGGTTCATGGCCAGCCTCAGCAACTTAGTGAGACCCTTGGCAACTTAACAAGACTCTGTTTCAAAATAAAAAAAAATAAAGTAGGGCTGGGCATGTAGCTTAGAGGTGGAATGCTCCTGGGTTCAATCTCCAGTAAAACACACACACACACACACACACACACACCACATATATACACACACATGTGTAGTGAAAGAAAAACAAAGAAAAAACCCCTAAAACCCCTAAACTATCACCTTTATCATTCTGGATCAAGCAAAAATATCTTCAAACATGAAGATTAAGATATTTTCAGAAAAACAAAAGCTGAGAGAATTTTTTGTTGCCAGCAACCTGGATGTTAAGAAATGACACAGGAAGTTATTCACACTGAAGGAAAAGAATATCCAATGGGAACTTGGAAGATAATATCCAATGGGAACTTGGGTCTAAAAGGAAAAATAAAAGGCACAGGAAATGTCAACTATGTAGCAACTATAAAAGGCATTTTAATTTCACTTTCAACTTCTTTTAAAAGTTAATTTACCTTTAAGGCAAAGATGATAATTAAAGGTAGGGTTTGTCACATGTAGAACTAAAATGGTTCACAACACTAGAACAAAAGATGAGGAAAAGGATATAAAAATACTCTGCTCTGAGATTCCCATTTTTGTATGTAAAGTGGTATTACAGCATCTGAAAGTAGATTGTGGTAAATGAATGATGAATATTGCAAACACTGGAGCAATCACCAAAAACAAGCACAAAAATGGAAGCAATAACATCTTGAATCCAGAAAACCAACACAAGCAAACACTCCGAGCCTCTCTCTCTGTGGTGATCAATTCTTCAGGTTACCCAAGCTCTCCCCTTCTACCATTGACTTGGGTAATATAAAATATCCTGTGTGTGAATGCCCAGCAGGATAAGAAGAGGAACAGGTTGTGGCCTTTAGATCCAAAATCCCTGATGTTTCAGATGTTCTGGCACTTTGAAATAGACATTTCTATTAGGATCGGCCACACATAAGATTTTGAAGCAGGCAAAGTCTCTTTCATCTTTTTTAGTCCTAGGATGGAGAAGCTGGTGCTACATTTCATTAGCCAACTTCCTCATTGCAGGCCTGCTTATGGTTCAGAGTTCTCTCCCTCATCCATCTCCTCTTGAGGCCTTTCAGCTTCTTCAAGTCCCAACGGGGTGCTTTGTGCGGTAGTTGAGGTAGCAGGGAATTATTCCTTTGGTAACCATGGAAGATCCAGTTCTACTGGTATCTAAAGAAGTCAAACATTAGAGAGACAGAGTGATGGGGGATGAAAGAGCTCTATTGCCAACAAGTTGGCAAGCTGGAAGATGGGGACTCTTGTCCTAAGAAAGCCATCTCACTTAGATGTTGCAGGTACAAGGTTTTGTTTGTTTGCTTGCTTGTTTTTGTTTGTTTTATAGGGATTTGGGGAGAGGCATATCAGATAGGTGGGCACCAAGACAGTTACAAATTTTGGACAGTCTGCTTTTCTGAAGCCGGGAGTGCTGTTATCTCAAGGTTCCCAGATATCCTGGGTTCTGTAAATCTGAAGAAAATTTACTGATTACTTATGACTCATGTCTTTTTAGTTCCTTGTCCCTGAAATAGCTAACCCTGCAGTTAATCATTAGGACACAAAACACATCTTTCATTGGAGAGCAGGGGAAGATAAGTGAAAAGCAGCTGTTGCAGGACAAGATAGCGAAATGCAACTTTTCACAGAAGAATAGGGTTAACCCGTTAGATGGCTTTGGTCAGAGAGTCATCTACATCTAGCTTCAAGTAGAGCAGGGAAATGTAGGACCTATTTAGGACAGTCCTATGCCAGCTAACATTCAGAGATTCTATTTTTAAAGAAGGAGGGGACAATGAGAATGGATTTTGAGAAACAATAGCTGCCTCTGTCACAGGTTCTATATAGTAGTGATCTATCATTTACAGCTGCTTGAAATCTTTTGAATAAATTGTTCAAGTTTTTTATATAGTTTCTATCGTTGCAAATCCCCAGTGAGAGTGGTCAAGAGGTCACAGCTGAGGCTGGAAAAAGACAGGCTATTTGTTGTGACCTTCATCTATCATGTTGAAAAGCTTGGATTTTATAGGGATTAGATTTTGTTTTCTATGGGACGTAGATACCATAGATCAAAGAGAGAGAGAGAGACAAAAAGAGAGAGAGAACACTTTTGATTACTATGTTTAAAGCTACTTTAGCATGGAGAATAAAAAAATAAAATTAGAATTCAATGAAATTGGTAAGTTTATAATTTCATAAGGGAAATATGTCCATAACTAAAATCCAATACAAAGTAATAAAATGTATAGTCCCTCTTAATCTACAGGGTACTTTCACATAAATGATTGAAGCAAAGAAATGGAGTCTAAAAAGCAAAGGATATTTTTGAAAACTGAATAGTTTGTTTTGTACAAATGGGGATATATAGAGAGCAATAGTAGGAAAAGTCTAACAAATAAATTGGGAATAGATCAGGAATATGTTAAGCATATTAATATACTTAAAACCTATTTGCGAACATAAAAAAAAATAACATGGTATCACATGCCTATAGTCCCAGCTACTTGAGAGTCTTAGGCAGGAGGATTTTTTGAGCCCGGGAGTTGAAGACAAGCCTGGGCAACATAGGGAAATGCTATCTCAAAACAAAACAAACAATGACAACAACAAAAAATAAATAAAAAATATGAACATAAGACCTGAGGATTCCTGAGTATATACATTGAGGCTTACTTGAATTTAACAAATCCTTCCTAGACTAGATGCTATTTTAGATGTTGGAAATTCCAAACGTCAGAATATCTAGTCACTCCCAGATACATAAATACCATGGATGATTTGATTCATAATCAACTCCACAATGCCAATTATGTGAAGTCAAAGAAAACTATAACCTTTCTGCTTTGACCATCTCATTTCACTCGTTCCCACGTGACTTAGGATTTTTACGTTCTGTCTCCAAATATTCCTATTTTTTTGTTATCTATTACTGTGTAACAATCTACCCTGATAGATAAGAGTGCTTAAAGCAATAGCAATGCAATATTTCTAAAGATTCTGTGGGTATTCCTGATTCACTTGATTTTAGCTGGAGTATCTGGAAGACTGGAATTTACAAAATGGCCTCATATTTTTGCAGTTAGGACTGACTCTGAATGGGAGGTCAGCAGTAGCTGTCAGCCAGGGGCCTCCGATTGTATCCATTTGTTTCTCTCCTTGGAGCTGCTTGAGCTTTCTCACAGCATGGCAGTGAGAAGAACTGCTCCTAGTGGTCACAGTAGAAGTTCTGGATCTTTTAAAAACAAACCTCAGAAGTTACACAGCTTCAATATTCCCCCATTCTTTTGTTCAACATGAGTCATTGAGGCATCCCAATTTTAATGAGAGGGAAAATATATTCCACATCTTGATAGGGTGGCGGCAAGGTCATATTGCAAAGAAGTGTATGGGATGGCAGATATTATTGCAGTCATCTTTGTAAAAACAATCTACCACTGTCAACCTTCTGGATCATAAAAATTCATATTTCTACCACATGGAAAGTATTCTTACCCTATCCCGCCCCCACCCCAAGTCTTATCCCATTTTAACATTGGGCTCAGATTCAAGGTCTGGTATTTATTTTTTCATCTAAATTAGATCAAGTTGATAATGAGTCTTCTTGGGTACAGAGATCTGTGAACTATCTACTCCATACCTATGCTCAACAAATAATAGGGAGATGAAGATAACATAACCATACCAGATATTCTCATCTAAAAAGCAGGAAACAAGTGGCACCTGGCATTTAACTGTTTATAGACATTTTGATATCCAGCTTAGACATGTTGCTAATCCTCCCTGCTTTAGCGATAGGGAATGAACAATGATTGGGGCCCATTTCGGCTCCCTCGGGATGATTCTTCTTGATTTTTGGCTCTACTTTCTACACTCTAAGCCAGCAAGTCTTTTCTTTTCTTTTCTTTTTCTTTTTCTTTTCTTTTCTTTTCTTTTCTCTTTTCTTTTCTTTTCTTTTCTCTTCTCTTTTCTTTCTTTCTCTTCTTTCCTTCCTTCCTTCCTCCTTTCTTCTTTTCTTCTTCTTTTTTTAAATTTTTGTATTGTTTTGGATTTTTGGTACTAAGGATTGAACCCAGGGGCATTCTACCTCTGAACTACACCTCTAGCCCTTTTCATTTTTTGAAAATTTAAAACAGGGTCTCATTTAGTTGCTGAGGGTCTCACTAAGTTGCCTAGGCTGGCCTCAAAACTGTGATCCTCCTGTCTCAGCCTCCCAAGTACTGGGAATACAGGTGTGTGCCACCACTCCTGGTTTATGCTTTATTTTTCATAAGAAATGGCTCATGTTTGTGGTTAAGAAATTTTCTCATCTTGCTCCCTGACCATAAAATGGTGGGGTTCAGAAGCTTTTATTTATTTTGAACTATCTAAGTCTCTTTTAATTTAAGCTGACATAACCTCCCCTGAAATTTCTTTTAGAAACTTGTAGGATTCCTAAGAGTCTCATTAGGGTTAGCATCATTGTACATAAGACTCACATGCTAGTTAGGGTTAGCATTCCTGGACAGAAGTCACATTCACCTTTAGGGCTTAAGCTGTGCACACTGCTAAAAGTAGCTACCTTCAACCTGTAGGTAAGGGTGAGGGTGCTGAGGAACACAGTCCTTAACATTTTTGAAAATCCTTTTCTCTACCTGACAGGGTCTATAAAGCATGCCCGTAAGAATTGTAGAAGCCTTTCAGAAACATCTAAATGAGAGAGTCTTGTAGGCACCAGCTTTAATTTTTATGAGGTTTTCACAAAGAATCTTACAGACACATCCTTGACTTGACCTTGATCTGAAACCACATTACATTAGCATCGCCCTGGGTTTGATCTTTTCCCAGAACCATTTCTGACTTTGCCAACTTTTGCCATCTGGAGAAGCTTGGACTGAGAAACAGTTTTATTTTCCAACTTTAAACTTTTAGGTTGGAATTTTTTTCCTCTACACTCTGCTTGAACTCCAAATGGTTTCTTTGGGTCTTCTCTCTTTTTCATCACTTCATTATCAGCAACTAAAAGAAGCCAATTCACATTTTCAACATTCTGCCTAGAAAATTCTTTTTGCCAAACCCACAATTCATTAATTATATTCTCTATCTTCCATGTCACTGTTGGAGACAGTATTGTCAAATCTTCCATCATTATATGACACTGGGCACCTTTCCTCTAGTCTCCAATGTTAATATCCGCATTGCCTTTTCAGCCATTGCTCCTACCCACAGTCCAATGTCTAAGCCAATATCATATATTTTACGTTGATCTTACGGCTATGGACCATGTTTCTACGGCCCCCACACTTGTTGCATTAAACAGTAAATCTTCATGGTATGATGGTATCTCAAGATGCCATCAGCTGACCAGGCTGTTCTTCTGGTTGTGTGTTGTTTGGTATGCCAGGGTAAATGAGAAATCCAAAAAAGGTATCACTCACAAAGATGGTAATTAGTGCTACCTGCTGGGTGGTAGTTCCTTGGGTATATAGTCAGTTAGGGATCATGGTTATTCTCTTCTTGGATCCCTCCATGCCTCTATTTGACTTCCTGATATAGTTTGTTACATTTAATTTATTTCTTGCTTTAGCATCACGAGGTAGATATCATCATGTTCATTTATTCATTTATTAATTTATTCAACAAGTAGCATCAATGCCAGGAGCTATGGTTGAGTTGGAATGAAGAGTCAGGTAAGACATAATTTGTGCCTTAACAGTTTATATCTAATAGAGGAGTTAATGATTGCAGTACAAATTGAATATGGGGAAATTAAAGTTCAAAGATTGTTAAGTAAATTGTTATTTGTCTGACAGCTGACTCAAGACTTGATCTTAGGTCTGCCTGACTTCAAAAACCTACATTTTCTCTGCAGCACAACTGAGTATTTAGAAAGCTGACATAAGTGTCCAAACCAAAGGTAATGGAGATTTGGAAGGTAGAAATTAAAGCAGATCAAATGCAAAAGTACTGCCCAGGTAGACTAGATAGGACTTGACTGCTCAGTGAGCCAAATAAGGCTGTAGGACAATCAATAGCAGCAGCGACTCCTGTGGGACTGAAGTTGGGAAATCAGCAGGAAGGATTGGTATTAAATGATGATTTAATTTGTTTCATCCACATTAACTGTGAAGGACTAACCAGATATACAGATATTATCCAGCAAGCATAATAAAGACAGAATTTTTTCTTTCATTTATGCAAAAATTTGGGGGCATCTACTCTATGTCTAGTACTGAGTAGGTGGAGAAGAAGCCATATGACTGTATGCAACAATCCAATAGTCAAGGGGTAGAGACAGTCCTTCAGGTAAATGGTTACACTTTGATGTGACAAGGCCCACAGAAAAGTAAATATACAAGTAGATATAAGGAAACAGAGAAGAAATAAAAAATGACTTTAGGGGAATCAACTGTGTATGGGTGGCCATCATACCAGGGTATGGACACAACTGCTAAGGAAAAGAAAGGAGGAAAAAGGTCAAGGACACTCATTAGAATAGAGAATCATAGACAGGAAAGTCCAAGAAGTAGGAAGACAGAACCAACCACAGAAATTAGGGAAGAGGAAATTTGCAAAAAGTCACTCCAATCCTAGAAGAGTCAGAGGCATCCCACTGGAATAAGATATGCTGAGAGCTTTAATGTGCAATAAATGTAGGACAGTCAAAAAGGATGAAGATCAAGAAGATATTGTTTTATTGGGTTTGAATTCAGTGCTTTCTATTTATATGGAAGTCAGATAAACTGTGAGAATTCAATCTTTCAAACACATTAAAATGACTTCCAGACAAACAAGTATATTGTTTGTATAGCTGTATCATAATGACTCATATCCCAGGAAGGGATAAATGAACTATAAGCTGAATGAGAAAGAAACACTTAGCTAAGATAATTAACTTGGCTAGGCTTAATTGAGGGTTCAGAAGCTCCAAGATTTGGAATGAAAATGGCAGAGGATAAGCTTAGTTTCAAATATGCTACCTCTTGAATTCAACATTGGGCTGTAGACTTGTAGTTGTCCTCTGAAGTAAAAGTATATAGTCATTCCCACAGCTCTGCAACACTGTAGGATGGGAAATGGAAAGTACTACATCCAATTGAAAACTGCAGGCAAAACTTGAGCAAGCAGAAACTGATTACTTTGTCTGGCATCTCCCCAGTTCCCTGCAGAGTCAAAAATCCTCTGCACTTTTGGTAGGAATGGCCTAGGATTTTGAAAGACTTCTGGGCTCATCATAGTGATTTTCCACCACTTTGGAAAGAATAATTTCACTGAAATTCTAGTTGCATGGGGCACACACCATTCTGATATTTTCAAATATTTCAATGCATTTTATAAGAATGCTTGTCAGATTTCTTTCTTATGGTGGAGAGGGAAGGAGTCAACATAATTTAGCTGAACATTCTTGGAAATTGAAAGTCACCCATTTTAAAGAGCATTAGATTATCAATTTCAGGTGTTTTCTCTTGCCTGAAAGATCTTAAGAGGAAAGAGCCCATCAAAACTAAATTGCAATGGACAGGGCTACTCAAAGGAAGGAAAAAGGCACTCAGGGAGTAGCACACATATCAAGGTGCTGTTGTTTCTACCTAGCCATATAGGACTTCATTGTGCTGCAGGATCTTATAATCCAAAGGTAACACAAAGACCATCTCCATCAGTTTTTGATCCCTTGTGATACTAGCATACCACACACAACTCTCTTGATGATCTCTAGTTTCTGCAAATTACTTATATGGCTTGGCTTCCTGAATGCTTATTTTATTTTATTCAATGTTTTATTTTGAAGATATAATACATTCGTATGGTTCAAAATTGAAAAAGCATAAAAGAATATTCAGTAAAATATTTTTGTCTTACCCGTATTCATAGTCAACCAGTGGCTCTTCCAAAAGGGAAATAGTGTGACCAGTTTAATATGTACCTATTAAAAATAAAGAACTGGAATAATGAGTATATGCATGCATAAATGTACCCTTTTCTATTACACTTGTTGCAAAATGTTATATAATATATTTTGTACCTTGGTTTTTAACCTAAAATCTTTAGTTTAGAAATTATTCTTTATCTACACTAAAGAGCTTCCTCATTCTTTCTGTTACTGTATAGTTTTCCATTGTATTATTCATGTACCATGACTGAACCAGCTCTCTATTTGTAGACATTTATCTTATTTCCAATATTTCACTATCTCAAATAATGCTATGAACAATTGTGCAAAAAGATATTTTATATACATGTGTGATTATTTCTGTAAACCAAATCCCAGAAGTAAAATTACTGAGTAAAACAATCTGTGCCTCTGTAATTTGGTATTGTCCATGCAAAGGTAATACATGCACACACACATACACACACACAAACACATGATGCATGGTGTGAAAAATATTAGATTCACTGGGAAAACTCACACTGTGCAAATATCTACTGTCATGTTGGCATCTGGAGGAGGGCTAGGCTGGACACAGTTGCATACATCATGAAAGGAGTCCCAGGAATAGGCTTGTCCTCATGCTGCTAGTGGTATTCACAGGTGACTTGACAGAGCATACCTCTTTAACTCTGTAGCAAGTAATGATTCCTGGACTGGAAAATGTCCTTGTGGGACCAGGGCTCAGTTACAACCTTTGCATACTAATGCTGTTGATATGAACCAGAGGTCTTGGGCTATCCCAATGATCTGATTCCATACTGTGAACCAGCTCTTTGCTAAAATACCAGAGAGGAAGAAAAAGAAGCAACAACAACAAAAACAGTCAAGGGAGGCTGAGAATTGAGAGGTATACCCAGAGCCAGAAAAATCCTCTCCTCATCTAGACAGTCTAATAGCCCTTCACAGGGGCAACAACAATTGACACTTACGCCATTGAGTGAGCGAATCTTTCTCTAGACTCCCACCAGGAAAACTTTATCATGTTTTTTGATCTTTGATAATACAAAGGTGAAAAACATAATCTTAGTAGGCATCGTTTCATGTTTTAAAGGAATTTGTTTTCCTCTTTTGTGAGATGTGTCTTCATATTCTGTTTTTATATTGGATTATTGGTCTTTTTCTTATTGGTTTGTCAGAGATTTTTATTTATTATGTGTATTAAGGAATTAATGTTCTTTTCTGTAATGTGGATTGAAGAGTTTCTCCATTTATCATCTGATTTTTGACTTTGCTTGTGATGGGCTTTATTTTGTAGAACTATAATTTTCCATGTGGTTGAAGTTACCTCATTCCTGTTTTGGCTTCTGCATTTTCTGTTCTGTAAAATTATCTCCTAGACTCTGAAATTACTTAAAACAGGAAACAAACACATTTTAAAAATCTTGTCCTGTGGTTTCTTTTAGTTCATTTACATAGTATCTTCTTCCTTTAAAAAAAATCTTGAGCTGGGTGTGGTGGCACATGCTTGTAATCCCAGTACTTGGGAGGCAGAGGCCTGAGGATCCAGGTTCGTGGCCAGCCTCAGCTACTCAGTGAGACTCTCCGCAACTTCGTGAGACCCGGTTTCAAAATAAAGTATAAAAACTAGGGCTGGGGGTGTAGCTTGGAGGTAGAATGCCCCTGGGTTCAATCCCCGGTACCACACACAAAAAAATCTTGAATTCATTCAATTACCTCTAACTTTTCAATGTGTGCCCTATGTCATTTTTTTTTATCTAGAGAATTAGGAGGAACATAAAAGTGTAGCACTAAATTTTGCTACCTTTTCTTTTTCTTTTGTCATTATACTTTAATGTGCTAACCTTTCAGTCAGTAGGTTTTTGCCTTGTTCTCCTGTGACTGTAAACTTTCCAAAAATCTAATTTCCCACAAACCTAGAACTTCTAATCTGATAGACACTACTTCTTCTTTTTTTTTTTTTTTTTTTTTTTTTGGTACTGGGGATTGAACCCAGGGGCATTCTACCTCTGAGCTACAACCCCTAGCCTGATTTTTTGATCTTTATTTTGAAACAGGGTCTCGCTAGGTTGCAGAAGGCCTCACTAAGTAGCTGAGGCTGGCTGCGAATCCAGATCCTCTGGCCTCAGCCTCCCAAGTACTGGGATTACAAGCATGCACCACCACGCCCGGCTAGACATTACTTGTATAAAAATCTATATAGACATTTTTCCAGATATTTTGAATGTTTTCCTATCAGTAACTTTTATTGAATACTTTTATTAAATTTCTATCACCTTAAATTTACACAAGTATTATATTCCATTATCCAAGTCAATAAACAATTTGAATAAAAGAATAGATACCCTATGGTAAGTTTGTATATTTATGGGGATAGGAGACTTAAAAAATAGATTCAAAATCGATATAAAAAATGCAAACACATGGCTAGCCAAGATATTCTGGAAGAAGAACAATAAGAGAAATTTATTTTTGCAGATGTTGATCATTTTTATAAAACTTAGTACAGGTCTGGTACAGAGGTAGGCCAATAAACCAGCAGAACTGAATGTGAAACCCAGAATGGAATTAATGCAGAGATAGAAACTTGATTTATGATGTATTGAAGGGTAATAGAAGTTAGTGAGTAGTAGAATTTCCAGTAAATATTTGGACAATCGATTATACATATGAAAAATAAAACAGAATACATACTCTATCTCATAAGCAAAATATAAATTCCTGTTTGAAAACAAGAAAGGATGTCAAAACTGTAATATTGTAGTAGATGATACATAAAATATCTTCATGACTTTAGGATAGGGAAGAATTTCTTAAAAGGTAGAAACGATGAAAAATAAAATCAATTTAACTCTAATAAAATTAACTTATGGCCATTGAGAAGATGAAATAAAAAAATAAGATGCAATTCAGAGGAGAGATTTGCAAGCATATGACTGACAAGAACTAGAATCCAGGCTAAAGAATCCTTACAAATCAAAACAAAAAAAATTATTTTTTTAACATGCTTTTATTGGTGCATTGGAGTCTTACGCAATTTGCAATGAATATCTATTTGATGTTAACATATATGCACACAGCTCTTAGTGCCCCCCCGCCTCCCCCCACCCATATGAAGTACCAAGAATGATGTTGGTATATTTTCACATGTACATATTATTTATGATAGTAATTCCATTAATTCCTTTCTCTCTTGCCCTCCCCCTTCCCTTGTACCACTACCCTTGTTCCGCTGAGGGTTCTCCATTATCAACCAGAATCCCTTGTGTGACCCTACTACTCCTTAGGTTGTGCATATTAATGAAAACATATGTCCCTTCTTTTTTTGTGATTGACTGATCTCGCTTAACATAATGTTCTCCAGATCCTCCACTTTCTAGCAAATGATGTTATTTTGTCCTTCTTTATTGCTGAGTAGAATTCCATTGTGTGTATTTCCCATAAGTTTGTAATCCACTCATCTGTTGATGGACACCTAGGTTGGTTCAAAAAAATTATTAAAAATAATCAATAAAGGCACCTTACAAAAGAGGAAATTTGAGTGACCAACAAACACAAAATGAAATAAACTTCACTATTCATCATGAGGGTGAGCTTGAAAAAAGATTGAAAGCACAATGATTTCCATTTCAACCAATTTGCAAAAGTTAAAAGGTCTAACAAATTTGGCAGGAATATGAAGCAAACACAGTCTTTAAGCTAGTACCCTTATCTATACCTTGCCAACCTAAGTGAGATACAGTTTAGAAGACTTGGATATAAAACATCTGATGAAAGTTTTATTAAGATATGAAAATTATAGACTGAAAAGACAGATGGCGGTTACCTCTCTGGAGGGGATAAAAATATATTAGAGAGTTTCCTGGGGAACTTCAGACATTTTGGAATGTTCTATTTCTTTAATAGAGTAATAGTTACACTAGGGTTTATTGCATTATTTTTAATTCCAGAGGTATTAACTTCTTAGGGCTACCAAAACAAAGTGCTACAAACTGAGTGACTTAAAGTAATAGATATTTATTCTGCAACAGCTTTTGAGTCTAGAAATCTGAAATCAAAGTATCAGCTGAGTCTGGGGGGAAAAATCCTTCCTTAGTTCTTTCTAGTTTCCGGTGGTTCCTGGCATTCCTTGGCTTAGGGCAGTATATCTCCAAATTCCATTCTTGCCTTCACATGACAATCTTCCCTGTGTGTACTTCTGTGTCCTTGTCCTCTCTTCTTAATACCACTCATTGAATTTAGGGTCCACTCTAATCTGGTATGACCACATTTTAACTAATTATATCTTCAAAGATGCCTTTTCCAAATAAGGTCACATTCTGAAGTTCTGCACACACACAAATTTCGAGGGGCCACTATACAACCCACTGCACTACGTACATTTTCTTCTTTTTTTTTAATGTATTCACATTTACTTTTACAAAAAGAGTACAGTAGGGATCTCTGTGATGTGTCATTTAGGTTTATCTCCAGCTGATACACCAGTAGTATTCTTGGACATATGTAACTTGAGGACATACCATTTTCTCCTTTCCTTTCTCATCATACTTATTACATGTGAATATGGATCATTTTAAATGGCTACATTTAAGTGACTTTAAATGGACAATTTCATCATGCATTCTCTAATTTGCCAGTAGTGTGTGTAGCATAGTACAGTGGTTCTCAAAGTATGGTCCCAGGACCAGCAGTATCAGCATCACCTGAAAACTTGTTATAAATACAAATCCTTAGGCCCTACCTCAGGCCTATTGAATCAGAAACTCTAGTAATGGGGATCAGAACTCTGCTTTACCAAACCCTCTATGTGGTTACAATGCACGCTGAATTTGAGAAGGACTGGAAGAGTGGGTAAAGGGACATGTTCTGAAGTCAGCATGTCAGGAGTTGAACAGTACGAGTTTGTCACATTTTAGCTGTATCATTCTGGACAAATGAACATTTCTGTTTTCTCTTCTATAAAAGGACATATTGGTGTTAATAGCACAATTCTAAAAGCATTCCTCTGAGGATTAAATTAGTTAATCCATGCAGAATGCTTAGGATGGTGCTCGCCAAATGAGTAATATAAAAACATTAGCTAATTTAAATATATGTTAATGTAAAAACCAGAAACACATGTCTACTTTAGGAAGACAATCAAGTTTGCAAACTTGCTGGCCTAAATTTCCTTGAGTATTCTTTGCCCTCTATTGGAAATTAAAATATTTATTCTTTTCTTACCTGCTATTTTCATCATTTCTCCATGTAAAGATAAATCTAAGGTACTATAATCACATCTAAAAGTTATTTTTGCATTCTGAAATATAAGTTTATTGAGTAAAGGATACTTCTTCTGGGACTAGAAATTAAAATTAATTTAAACCACAAGGAATTCTCTCCTACCATGTACACACCCATCTCCCAAGTTTCATTTTACTCCTAATGATATTTCTCTTTTCCAGTAAAAATGTCCTTCTCCTTAATGGAGAATATGAAAGAAAAAGGTTCTTTCCCTATTATAATTAGACCATTTGAATTTTCCCTAATCATGGGTCTATTACCTAATTGTCCTTCATAAATGGTACCTCACTAAACTGCATTTAGTCAAGTATTTATTACATAATAAATACTTAATATATACAAGCAGTGGGTCTGTGTGCTAGGATATTGCAATCAACCAAACACACAGAAAACCCCTACCATCATAAACCGTAACTTCTAGTTATAGCATAGACAATAAACAATAAATATAATACAGAAATAAATGAGAAAATTACTCAAAAGATCAAAAATTAAATGATATACAAAGAAAACACTTCAAGGTAAGAGGGATTGATAGTGTTGGGGTAAAATTTAAAATAATATTCAAGATTATTCATTTTATTTTTATTTCATTACTGTTTTCCTTGTCTTAAATTAAAAGTTTATAATGAATCCTACTAACTTAGTGCTAAGCTTCCTGGGAAATCTGTTCCCCCTAGATCTCAATGAAGAGGATTTCCAGGATTTGGAAATCACATCCAGATTGGATCCAGACTGGTCCAGATTGACCAAGTCTTCATAGGGTGATATCTTAGTGCCCTAGGGCTTCAGTAACATATTACCATAAACTGGATATCTGAAACAGTAGAAATTTAATATGTCATAGTTCTAGAGTCTAGTGTACAAAACCAAGAAGCGGTTAGGACTGATTCCCTTTGGAGGTCCCAGAGAGTATTCATTTAAGGCCTCGTTCCTAGCTTCCATTGGCAACTGGCATCCTTGACATTCCTTGACTTGTAATCGCTTCACACAAACCTCTGCTCTCATCTTCCCATTATCATCCCGGTGTCGCACTGTGTGTCTTCTCTTCTTATCAAACATTTTTTACTGGATTCAGGGCTCCCCTGGATAATCCAGGATGATTTCATTTAGAGATCCTTAAATACATCTGCAAAGACTTTTTTTTTCCCAGTAAGGTCACATTCACAGGTGCCAGGAAGATGTGTGTGTGTGTGTGTGTGTGTGTGTGTGTGTGTGTGTGTGTGTAGGAGCACCATTCATCCCACCGTGTGTGACAATTGAAAGTTTATGATTACTGTGGTGACAGGGTGATAGTTCTGTGCCAGCAATAGTAAATACTGGTAGGCAACATCTGTTGCTGATTTGAGAACAAAATTTGGACCTCAAGATTTACTTCACCGTACAATTTAGGCCAATTCAACATCAATCTGTGACTAAATCTATACACTGGCGCTATATAAAAACCATTACTTATCTATGAAGAAATAAAAACAGAAATTAAGAGTAAGCATTTAAAACGTCTAGAGCAATTTGACAGTGCCTGTTGAAGTTAATAATAACAATATGTGTCATGATAATAATAGGGGCTTATGTTGCATCATGCTTTTAAATTCATTTTTCCAATAATTTGCTGTTGTATTTTGTAACAATATTGGTCTATGACGGATTAAAAAATAATCCTTTATCACAGATTGTTAAGCAATAATGGGTACAGGCTGTCATTGGTAGAACTATCTAGAATATAATAATATGCCTCCATAATTGTATTTATCCACAGGGCTAAAAACATTTCAGTACCAGTGAGGAAAGGAATGTGCTTCACTGACAATGAGCTTTATATCATAGGTAATAACTTCTAATTGCTCACTATAAAATACCTCAGCATCTAGCTATGATACTCACCCATTCCAGGCTGAAGGATAATCGAGTCAAATCCTGGCTCACAAGTTATTACCTATATGACTATAGACAGCCCAATTTGCCTCTCTAGTTAAATTTTCTCATCTGTAATATATATTTATATTTCTGCTTTGGCATTCTATTTAGCACCACCACCACCAAATATAAAGTGTACGACAAAACAAGGACTATCTTGCTTAGGGGTTAGCTAAGAGAATAGATATTTTTTTCTCACATTTTACTACAACATTTTTCAAACATATGTAAAAGAATAGATTTTGCAGTGAACACCCATATAATCACAATCTAGATTTAGCATTACATTTTTCTTATACATGTTTCTCACCCATCACTATAACCTTCTCAGCAATCATTAATCCATGTATTTTTCCATTCTAGATTAGATTTTTGATGCATTTCTGCATTAATCAGCTTGGTGTCGCTGTAACCAAACTACCAGAAAAAAATAACAAGGAAAGATATATTTTGGCTCACAGTTTCAGAGGTTCAGTCCATGATCAGCCAGCTCCAATGCAGAAACATCATGGTGACAGTGTGTGGCAGAGGAAAGCTGCTCAGTTCAGAGCAGCCAGAAAGAAGAAGGGGAGAGGCCAACAACAGATACAGTCCTCAAGGCCACCTCCCCAGTGACCCACCTCCTCCAGTCCCCATCCTGTGTCTGAGACTTGATGCACTGTGAACATGCTTTTAGCACATAAGCTTTTGGGGGGACATTTCAGATTCCAATCATAACAATGTCTAGGAAACAGCAAATCTCAGAAGAATCCCACTTAAACACCTCAAAATGCTTACCATTAACCATTCCATGTTTGTATAGAGTTCTCTTTTTATACAAGATATATATACAACTAAATAAACAATTTTAAGTATGTATTACTAAGAACTGACGAAGGCATACATCTGTGTAACCCTACTATTATAATATAAAACATTGACATCAATTCAGTGACCACACAGTCCTGGTTTTTCTACCCAAGATTAAATTTTTCTATTCTAGAAATTATATATATGAAATCATGTATGTTTTTCATGTAACACTTTTTAAATTTTGACTCAGCATAGTGGTTTTGAGATTTATCTAGGCTGTTATGTATACTAGCATTCTACTTGACTGAGTAGTATTCTATTTCATGACCATGGACAACTATACCTGTAATGGTTTGGATTTGGGGTGTCCCCTAGCCCTCATGGAAGTGGGGTGGCAATGTTGGAAGCAGGGCTTGGTTATGATCTTAGCAGTGGATAAATCTGTCATAATGGATTTATCTGGGTGGTGACCCAGGCCACTAAGTAAGGTGTGGCTGGAGAAGTTCGGTCCCTGGGGCTGTGGCTTTGGGGATTATATATGATTCCTCCTCCCCTCACTGTCTTTCTTACTCCAGGCCTCCATGATGTGAAAAGCAAAGCCTTGAGTTCTCCTTCTCTCCACTTCCAACCGCCATGCCCTGATATCCGCAGTTCCCAGCCTCACATGACCTGAACACAAAATCCCTAAATGATGAGCAAATAAATCTTCCTTCCTCTAAGTTATATGGTCAGTCTTTGAGATTATAGCAGTGAGAATACTGATGAATATATAATACCAAAAGCTATTTATCCATTCTCCTGTTGATGAACACCTCGACTTTGTTCAGTTTGGGGCCGTTATGAATAAAAGTGCTAAGAACATTTCTGTAGTAATCATTTTGTGAACATATGTTCTTACTTCTCTTGATTAATTTATGCTACTATGTTTATGTCTATGTTCACATCTGAGTTAATTTTGTATATGTTTCAAAGTAAGGGTAGAGGTTAATTTTTTCCATATGGATATCTAGTTTTTCAGAACTAATTATTGAAAGAACTCTCTTTCCCTTTCTTCCCTCATTGAATTATACTGGCACCTTGTTGAAAATTAATTGACCATATAGTAAGTCCTAAATTTTGTTATTTTTCAAAACAACTTTTCTACTTTTCCGGATCCTTTGCCTTTCTGTATAAATTTTATAATCAAATTATTATTTATGCAAAAAGGCTCCTGGGTTTCTGATTGGAACTGCAATAAATCTGTATGTATATTTGGGGAGAGATGAAGTAGTAACAACTTTGAGTTTCTATTCTGCAATTAAGTTTGATGATTTTAATTTTTTTAATATCATACAATTCAGTTCTGAAGTTTCTATTTGGTTCTTTTCTAGAATTTCTATTTTCCTATTCCTTTTCAATCTCTATGAGCATATTTCCCTTTAGTTTATTGAGCACAGTTTTAATAGATGCTCTCAAATACCAGCTACTTTCAATATCTGGGTCAATCATCATTCATCTTTTTTTTTTTGGTGTGTGTGTGTGTGTGTGTGTGTGTGTGTGTGTGTGTGTTACTAGGGATTGAACTCAGGGGCATTCTACTCCTGAGCTACACTCCCAGACCTATTTTACTTTTTATTTTGAAAGAGGATCTCACTATGTTGTGGAGGTCCCTGCTAAGTTGCTGAGGCTGGCCTCGAACCTGTGATCCTCCTATCTCAGCCCAAGTACTGGGATTATTATACACATGAGCTATTACGCCCAGCTCCTGGGTCAATCATCTTAAATCAGTTTCCACATTTTCTTGTATCAAGTTGTTTATGATTCTTTTCTGCACATTATCCAAGTTATATTTTAGAGGTTCTGGATTTTATGTTCCTCTATAAATGTTAATAGTTTTGCTTGTTTTGTTTTTATAGGCAATTACCTTGGTTAGAGTCAACCTGCAGAGTCTGTCTTTTGGATGTCAGTTCAAATCTCAGTTCAGTTATTTTATTATCTAATTTTCTTGGAGTCTGCCCCACACATACATTGTTTTTGTATTCAGAGGTATGGCAAAGTTTCAACAGAATTTGCAGCTCCTCTTCTCTGGTTCTCCTCTCTGAGATTCTCCACCACTACCTTACTTTTTTGAGGGCAGATTTGTCCCAACTCTGTCCTCTACTTTTTAGACATTTTCTATTTGATCTTTCCTGCCTGGCTCTGTCTGCCACCAACCCTAAGGTTAAAGACTACTAGAAGAATATATTAGTCCACTTTCTGTTGCTATAATAAAATAACCTTTTGCTGGTAATTTATAAAGAGAAGAGGTTTATCAACTCATAGTTTTAGAGGCTGAAAGTCTAAGGTCCCAAGATGAGATGTCTGATGAGGCACTGATGATGGATAATGTCATGGTTGGAGCATGTATGAGAACAATCATGTGTTGAGACAAGAAGCCAGGGAGTAGGCAGGAACAGTCTTGCTCTTTCATAACAAGCCACCCAAGAGAGGTACATTAATTTATTCTGAGGGCAATGCCTCCCAAGACCTAATTACTTCCCACTAAGTCCCACCTCTTAAAGGTTCCATTACCTCCCACATCTCCACAATAATGATCAAGCTTCCAGGACATAAACTTTTGAGAAATATACTCAAAGCATATCCAAACCATGGCAAAGAAGAAAAAGAAAAAGAAGAGGAAGAGGAAGAGAGTTGTGAAACTCAGTGCCTCCTGTTTCTCACAGATGTCATCTTCCCAATAAAATCTGTTTGTGTTAATTCTCGAGTGCTTTCTGGGCCTTTGCTATGTTTTGTCCAAGGTGTAGAGCTGTTATCCATGGGAGGACAGATTAGGGAAGAGCTTACCTGGCCTTCCTGGGAGCAGTGGAAAAGAAAATGTAAGGGATGCCTGTACATTGATAAGAAGAGGACAGCATTTCTCTTGAAAAAAGAACCCTTGGGAAAACACTTAATGGTCTTTTTTGCTTATGTAAATGTCAAACCCAGGGCTAGAAGGGATAAGAGGTTTTATAATTGGGATACAAAAATTGTTTTGCATAATAAAATATCAGGAATATAGTTTTTTTTGGGGGGTGGGGTTGGGGTTGTTTCTGACATAAGAAGAGAATAGGAAGGGAAGGAAGGTAATCCTCAACTATGAGGAAAAACTTAGTTGGAAACGGACTAAAAGGTAGAAAAACTCAGAAAACAAAGAGCTCTCTAATACAGAAGTTTAAGGTCATGACTATCTGATTTTCAAGTTTAAGTTGTATCTCTGTTTTTGGTTTAATTCTTCTCATTATCCCAAACACATAGCATATCCCACTAACTGCAAAAAGAGAAAAGAGAGAGCATATTTTACTCTTTACCTGATTACCATCCTATATTGATTACCTACTACTTCCCTAGCAGGTACATTATCTGAAAAAAAAAATCACCAGTAAATTAACTTGAAGACAACAACATCCTAGAAAGATTAATGGTATATAATTTACCTTTATGAAGGAAGCAAGCATCTAATAAATTAGAAAAAGCATACCATCATCCAAGTAAATTGTTAAATATCCCAAGTGCTTACCTTATTGAGTATTTGACAAATGGATTTCACATCCATTCAATTACTGCAGTACCATTTTCATGTCATCTGCTCTATTGTTTGCTTAAGTGTATGTGTTTTCACTAACAATGTTATGTGCACTTAACTCTGTTCATACTGTGTTTCAGGAGAATACTCAGGAAAAAATGATCATTTTAGTCATTTAATGAATCCTGATCATGTATGCTCATATTACTGCTTCAGATTCCTGGATTTCAAAGATATTTTCATTTTCTCTAAATATGATACCAAAGCTTGCAGTTTTTTATGCAAAAGACTCCTATATTATTTTCTACACATCCCACGGCTCCTTGTGTAGACATATTTGTTCCCAAGTAACAATTTCCTTTCCCATTTAATTGGAAAAATAGACATAATTGACAAGCAAAGTTCCTGCCCAGGGAAGAATAACAACTAGATTGAAAGGATTCCATCTAAACACAAAATATTTGAGATTCGGTTTATCTAATAGCATTGTTATAGATAAATACACAACTGCTGTTCCCTTTCTAAAATAATGGAAATTGCTGGCAAAGCCTATCCTAAAATATTTGCTTGGCTACCCCTCCCCTCATTCTTCTTCTGATAACCACACTGTCCTATTCCTTTGCTAAATGACCTTTCTACCTTTATTAGTTTCCCAGGGCCACTGTAACAAGTTACCACAAACTGGACAGCTTAAAACAACAGAAAGTTATTTTGTCACGTATCTGGAGGCTAGAAATTCAAAAGCAAGGTGTCAGTGGCACCACGATCCCTCTGACACCTGAAAGGAAGAATCCTTCCTTGCCTCTTCTTAAATTCTGGTTGTTTTCTGGCATTCCTTGGCATCCCTGGGCTTGCAGCTGTGTAATTCCAGTCTCAGCCTACTTCTCCACATGGCGCTCTCCCATCCTTTTTTCCACAGTCTTCTGATCAGGATACAGATCATATTGAATGGAGGACTCATCCTTCTCCAGTCTAACTTCATCTTAATTAATGGCAACTACAATGACTTTATTTCCAAATAAGCTCACAGTCTTAGGAACTGGGTGTTAAGACTCCAGCATATCTTTTTTTCAGGGCTCAGTTTAATCTATAGCTCCACCATTTTCCGTCTTTGGGATGGATCTGATTCCATATCTGTCTCAGGATATGGGTATGTGGCTCAGGCCCAGTCAATTAGAATATCACATTTTCTTGCCCCAACTGCTTGGTTCGGGTCTGTCTATAAATATCACTCAAAATGAATAAAATACAATGAGTACTTTTGGAGGGGAGTTTTAAGAGAAGGGACATTCTTGTTCTGTTTCAATTTTTGCCTATTGGATTTGAACCCAGGAGTATGAAGCCCGGGACTCACAACTAGCAACTTTCTTCCCATAAATGGGTATCAAAGCAAGGAGGAGTACAGAGATGAAGGGGTAGGATGGGAGATCCAGAGAAAGAGAAACAGAGACAGAGATAGAAATTACATTAGCCAGGATTCTTCAGAAAAAGAGAACTGATAGAATATATATCTAGATACAGAGAGAAAAAAAGAAATTTATTTTGTGTATTTATTAATTCATTTATTTTTGGTACTGGGGATTGAACCCAGAGGCATTCTACTTCTGAGCCACACCCTGAGCCTATTTTATTTTTTAGTTTGAAACAGGGTCTAGCTAAATTGCTGAGGGCCTCGCTAAGTTGCTGAGGCTGGCCTTGAAATTGTGATCCTCCTCTCTTAGTCTCTCAAGTGTTGTAATTATAGGCATGCACCACTGTACCCAGCTGAAAAAGAGACTTATTATAAAAAAAAATTGTACCTGTGATTACAGAAGCTGAGAAGTTCCAAGATTTGTAATTGGCAAGCAGCTAGAAGCCCAGGATGACATGTGTAGTTTAAGTTCAAGTTCAAAGGCATGAGAACTAGGAGAGCCAGTGGTAAAAGCTTCAGTACAAAAGTGAGCAGGCTCAAGAGAGTGGATTTTTCAGTGTGAATCTAAAGGCAGGAAAAAAGACTGATGTCCCAGCTCAAAGAGGCAAGAAGAGTCCCTCTTAGTTGTGGAGGGTCAGTCCTTTTGTTCTAGTTGAGCCTTCACCAGATAGGATTAGAGCCACCCATATTAGGAGAGAAATCTGCTTTATTTAGACCACCAATTCAAACATTAACCTTATTCAAAAACGTGCTCACAAACACACACAGAATAATGTTTGACCAAGTATCTAGGTACCCCCTCGCTCAGCCAAGTTGATATATAAAATTAACCATGATAGAGAGAGACCAGTTTCCATTGCCATGGCTCATGCTCTTACATTTGGCCAGATACTAATAGAGCTCTAGCCTAGGCTTCTCAACTAATGACTATGCAATTCCCTTATTTCTTAAGTCATTGAAGTTATCTTCCCTAATCAAGTCTCCATTATTATCTTCATGATAATCCAGGTTTCCAAAGGAATGAATCCAAGTGAAAATCATTGTCAAAAACCATAGCTGACCAGGCGTGGTGGTGCATGCTTGTAATCCCAGTACTTGGGAGGCTGAGATCAGAGGATCACAGGTTCACAGCCAGCCTCAGCTACTTAGGTCCTTCGCAACTTAGTGAGACCCTGTTTCAAAACAAAGAATGAAAAATAGGGCTGGGGGTATAGC
>PVJS01017835.1:0-35655 GCA_004027185.1 Glis glis | reverse complement strand
GTGGGGGAGAAGGAGGAGAGGCAGGGATGGGTCTGCGGAGTTCGTCCACGTAGAGGACCTAGAAGGCCAAGTCGGAATGTGCTGCTAGCCTTTGCAGGTGTCGCTGGAGTTGGTACCGGTTTGGCATATCTAATAAGATAGCCCTGTAAATGCAATAGTTGACTTAACAAACTCCAGTCACCAAAACCACATACTTCCGTGAAAGCAAGTGTATTGATGAAGTTGGACTTCAAGCTGCCAGGCCTGTAACCTCCAAGAGTTCTACTCTAGCAACCTAGCCAGAAAGCAAGCAGCAAGAAGACTATGGCTAACAGGAATAAATACATGGGAAAAGTGGTCCCCCTTGAAGAGTCACTGTATGAAAGAAGCGAGGTTCACTTTCAGCAACGAGCAAACTTTGGGAGGCCACGGAGGAGGACAGTTTAGATTTAGCGAAGATGGTAGAGTGGAAAGACTTAATTCTCTTGTCTAGAGCCAGAAGTGTGGCCAGTAGCCAGGCTAGTCATAGAGTTCATTAAATATGCCCACCGAATTCATTTCCTAGTGTTAAAAGAGAAGCACTAACAATTCTGGTGACCCATACAAAATGGATTTAAGTTACCAGTAAATAATAGAACTGTGACTAGAAGCCTCAGCACTGTACAGTAGTGTGTGAAGAGAAGCTTTGACCAATTATGGGTGATGTCATACTATGCCCTGACCCGAAGCAGAGCAGACATTATAAGGTTAAAACAGGCTGCTTCCTACTCTCCCCAGCCTGCTGTTTGGGATTCTCTGTCCCAAGCCCGCTGGGTCAGCATGGCACCGAAGATAAGATGAAGGCCAACACTTAAAATTTAGAAGGCTGCAGGCCTGGGAAGAGCTGAAAAAAAAAAAACATTATCCTCTCACATAGATGCTGACAAAGCAGGTCTATTGGCCCTGGAACTTAGCAACCCAGATAAGGAAGACCAGAGAGGACAAACCCAATTTAAGATCTGGGGGTCCGGGGGGGTCAGCACTCTGCTCCATTGCGTTCTCCTCAGAGGCCTGATGCTTCTCTCCCCACCTTTGAGACATGGCACTGTTACTCCTGCTTCTATAATAAATCTTTTCGCCCTGCACTAAATTCCAGTTGCTTGTCCTGGCTCTTTATTTCCCGGCCCGTGACATCTATCTGGGCTGAGGAAAAGAACTCACGGTGACCACAGAAACGGTAACATCTTCTCCTCTGTAATTAGCTTTCCTAGGTATAACTTCTTGAAGAATAGAAAGTCCAAATGTTCAGAACATTATACCTGCTCCACTTTGCCTTGAATCTTAGTAAGGGCCGAGAATACTTAAGTCTCAATAAGTAGTTACAGATATGGAATGTCCTCAATTTTAAAGACAAAAACACCTTGTAAATGTCTGTAAAAAATGAATATATTTTTACAGAAAGTCTATTTGAGCATAAAGGGAGGGATGTCTCAAGTTTACATGAGTTTTTTTATACCCTTTTGAAATTTGCAACTTATATAGTTAGTAATCTATTTCTTAAATCTTTTCTATTCTAAAGTTCGTCCTGGTCAGTTCTAGAGTATATACAGAACCAGTTGATATAAGAGTATGCAATCTGGTTGTAATGGAACAAATCGGATTCATAACTACACATGCTTTAACTTTCCAATCTGATTTGGTAAGTATTCCTTAGATAGGGTTTCCTTTGAAAACCTGGGATGAGAGGTTATGGAATGAAAATGCCTTCACTTTGTTTTATGTAGGTTTTCAATAATTGAGTCAAAAGTGGAGTTTTTTGGGGGGTAGACTGGTGACTTAAAAATAATGGACTCTTATTAGGCAACTACTCATTTGAGTTCCTTCAATTTGACCTAATTTAACTGGTGAAACTTAAACTGAGTCCATGAGCACATCTTTAAAGCTTTTTCTGAAACATTTTCAGCTGTTCCAAGTGGGACTTATTAACATTATGTGTATAAAAAGATCACATCAGGTGGATGAGAGACATGTGATCTGCCGTTTGCTTAATAAGTTGTAAAATGATCACTTGGAAAAGCAAGCTAGAGTCTATAGCATGCTATTACAGAGCATGCTTGTTAAACACAGGTTTAAGCCTAGTATATCAATAAAACAAATACTGCATCTTTTCTATTAAAAAAAGAAAATACAACTTCCAACTGTTGCTTGAGGCAAGGGCTCATCATAAGCTCCATAAATGGAGAGACAGAGAATACAGACATGCCTCACCACCAGGAACTAGCATGTCAGCCACTGGCTCAGAAACAGGTTGTAAAATATCCTCAACTCAACGACACAGGGGTAGGAGTCTCAAGGAGCCAATAAAAGAACTGGTTCTGAACTGGGAAGCATGGTGGCAACTATAATACCGTGAATCATAAAGTGGTAACTATAGAAGTAAATAAAATGTAAAAATTTAATAACACTCCTATCCTACATAAGCCTTAAAATAACTTTAAAATTATAAAACATATCAAAAAACACTAGGAAAGACAGTAATGTCAACGACTGGAATAGTAACAAACTTCATTGGAAACGAAAACAATAAAAAGAGAAAAAGTTTAAAATAAGAGTCCACCAAGAGACAGGAGGAAATATTTCTAAAAATAAAAAGAATATCAAAGTATGATACAAAGCAACCATAAATTAAATGGGGCTATATAAAACAAATCAGAACCTTTGAAATAAAAATACATTCTTTGAAAAAATGTGTAAGTTCAATATACAGAATAAAATCTAGATTGGACACAGTCATAAGAAAACCAGTGAATTAGAAGATATCACTAAGGAATTTTCCAGAAGCCAGTAAAAAGAGAGGGTGGAAAAAGCTGAAATAACAATTAGAAGACATAAAGGGAAGATTGAAAGATGATAACGTATATATAAAGAAAGTTCCAAGAAAAAAGGAAATGGAAAAAAAGCAGTATTTGAAGTGTCAGTATTAAAAATGATGTGAATCTTGAGACTAAAAGTACATTCCAGATGCCACCCAAGAATAAAAAAAAAAAATCCACACTGAGACACTTCCTAGCAAACCACAGAAATGAAGTGGCACCTATGTTCCTTGTCTGCAATTTCTGTCTTGCCATTCTCTTTTGAACTCACTCTCCTCGGGACTTTGCCTTTGTTACTCCACCTACACTGCTTCTGTGGACACCCAGACGTATCACCCAGCGCCCCTGGAGAACTTATTCCCCAGCTTCTACAAATGCTAACAGATTAGAGCCCTCAAGTATGAACCTTCCTCAGAATTGATCTTGACCAAAACCGTGCCCCTCCACAGGGCAGTCCTCTTTCAGTGACTCGTCAACCAGGGGTTGTGCAGGCCTGAATAACTCGTCTCAACTCAGGACGACTCTGAAGGATCATCCCAACGTCAGACCCCTTGCGGGGTCTACTACAGCCTGCCCTGTGTCACAACCCAGGTCAGCCTCTGACCATCCCTGCTTCCTTCGCCCCCTTTCCACAGAGGCTGCCGTTCCAGCACTCACTTGCTAACCTCTTGTTCACCTCACCTCAGACTGTCCTGGAGAATACACCTGCCTGCCTTTCATCAAGGTCATTGGGAACCTTCATTCTAGATATTTTATCACTGCTTTCTTGTTAAACTATTCTCTTCATTTGGCTCCCATTTTCCCTCTAGTCCTAAGTTTTCTCTCACATTCGCTAACCTCCATTTGTCTTATTGGTTCTTTCTTATCTCACTGAATTTAACTCATCAGAATATCTCAGGCTCAGACCTTGAACCTCTTTTCTTTTCTATCACTTTCACTCATCTTGTGATTTCATCTAGCCTCCTGGCTTTAAATATCATCTCTGTGCTAATAACTGGCAAATATATATTTTCAACCTAACCCTTTGCCCTTGGTTATTTCACATTTCCATATGGATATTACAAAGCCATCTCAAATTTTACACATCAAAACCAAGTTCCTGGCCGGGCGTGGTGGCGCACGCTTGTAATCCCAGTACTTTGGGAGGCGGAGACCAGAGGATCCAGGTTCGCGGCCAGCCTCAGCTCTCTCTCTCTCTCTCCCTGTCTCTCTCTCTCTCTCTCTCTCTCTCTCTCTCTACTTAGTGAGGCCCTCTGCAACTTCGTGAGACCCGGTTTCAAAATAAAGTATAAAAAATAGGGCCGGGGGTGTAGTTCGGAGGTAGAACCCCTCTGGGTTAAATCCCCGTACCACAAAAAAAAAAAAGAAAACCAAGTTCCTGGTTTTCCTCCAAGATTATTCCCAACATCAGCAAATGATATCTCCATTCTCCCAGTTACTCAGACCCAACACTCATCTTTGTCTATTCATATTTTTGCATATCCCACATCCTATTCCTTAGCATATCCTGCCAGCTCTACCTTAAAAACATATCAGAAACTGATGGCTTCACACTACCTTTACCATTAACACTCTAGTTCAAACCACCATTATCTCTCACCCAGATTATTAAAGTAGCTGCCAAACGGGCCTATCTAATTTTACGCCCTACCCCTAGCTACAGTCTATTCTCAACCCAGTAGCCAGAATTGCCCCACTAAATCACAAACCAGATCATGCCCTTCATTCCAAACCCACTGATGGATTCCAATATCACTCAGTAAAATGAAGTCTTACAATTTCCCACCTGGTCCAACTTTATCTGTTACCTCCCTGACCTCATTTTCCCTCCAGCCCCTCACTCCCTCCCCTGGAACCAGAGATATCCTTGATGCTCTGCCCATGGCAGGCCTGCCCCCACTTCAAGATATACGCATTTGCTATTGTTTATGCTTCCAATAGTCTTCCTTCATTCAGATTCCAACAAGGTACCATCCTTCACTGCTTCTGGTGTATACTCAAATATACTCTCATTGAGGCCTTTCCCAACCATCTCTCTACAGCTACAGCCCTCCTTACTCCCCTCCCTGGTTTACTTTCCTACTTAACACTAATACTATTGCACATGCTGTGTGTTTTATTATCTGTCTCTCCATGACAGAGACTACTAGCTGATTCTCAGCTAGTGACTGAGTTCTGGCTACAAGAATATGGCCCGGAATAGTAAATAACATTTACAGGCCTGGTCCATAAAAACATCCTACAAAACCTTCCATATTTTTTTCCTCTCTGGCTGCTGGAATGGAGATAAACCAAGAAAGACATTGACACTGAATGTTAAAGATGGCAGAAACACAAAGTAGAAAAATCTTATACCTGTTAATAATTGCTTGGAGACAAGCTGCCTAAACAGGACAGTTTGAGGAATAAAAAAAAATTGCAAGGCATTAAGCCACTGATAATTCAGGGTTTAATTTGTTAAGGAAATTAACTTTATCTTGGCTTATATATTTACTCCCAAGACAGTAGAGTTTATGAGTGCTAGGATTTTTGACAGCTTTTTATATTGATGTATCTACCTACCATACTTACCATTCACTGGCAATCACTAAATATTTAAAGAATAATGGATCAATTAAATAAATAAATAATAAATGACTTAGATTTCCAAGAGAGAAAAGACAAGCTATCCAAAAAAGAATAAGAACTTTGGTAAAAGAACGCCCTGAGCAGCAGGGCATGGTGGTGCACGCCTGTAATCCCAGCACTTGGGAGGCTGAGACAGAAGAATCACAGGTTCAAGACCAGCCTCAACAATTTAGCAAGATCCTCAGCAACATAGTGAGAACCTGTTTAAAAATTAAAAAATAAAATAGGGCTGGGGGGTGTAGCTTAGCAGTAGAATGCCCCTGGGTTCCATTCCCAGTACAAAAAAAAAAAAGAAAAAAAGGAATATTGTTAGCAATGATGGTTGATGGAAGACAAATAATATCTTAAAACATGAGGGATGTAGAAATATTGATCAAATGCACAGAAATTAGTAGTGACTTATATTTGACATTAGATATATTCTTGATCTAATAAGTTTCTTAGAATCATGCACAAATAGAAAATATACATTCTAGCCGGGCGTGGTGGCACAGGCTTGCAATCCTAGTACTTGGGAGGCTGAGACAGGAGGATCACAGGTTCACAGCCAGCCTCAGCTACTTAGTGAGGCCCTCTGCAACTCAGTGAGATCCTGTTTCAAAATAAAGAATAAAAAATAGGGTTGGGGATGTAGCTCAGAGGTAGAATGCCCTGGGTTCAATTCCCAGTACCATAAAAAAATAATACGCGCGCGCACACACACACACACACACACACACACACACACACACATACACACTCTTCTTAAGCACCATATGGAGCATTTTCAAAAAATGCCTATACATTAAGTCACATGAAATGCCTCAATAAATGCTAAATATTTGAATAATACAATTGTTAAAAACAATTATGAAGATAGTTTTTGTGTGTGTGTGCTTGTAGTGCTGGGGGTTGAACCCAAGGGCATTCTACCTCCAAGCCACACCCTCAGCCCTAATTTTTATTTTTTTACTTTGAAACAGGGTCTCGCTAAGTTGCTGAAGCTGGCCTCAAACCCGAAATCCCCCTGTCTCAGACTCCCAAGTACTGGGATTAAAGGCATGTGCCACCACACCTGGCATGAAGATAGCTTTAAAAGTGTACCCCCGATGGAGGGAAGCACACCAAGTGCTGTGTGCATGTATATTTCTATCACTCTGAACCTCATTAAGATATATGATTAAAATGCACCAATAAAAATATTTTAAAAAGTGTACTCCTGAATAATGTATTGATTAAAGCATAGAGCACTAGCCTACACAAGACTGAAGAAGAACAAAGTTGCAAGATGAACACCTACTTTATGACTTACTGTAAAGTTATAGGAATCAAGACAGTGTAGCTGGGGTGAAAGAATACACAAATAGTTCAGTAGAGCCAGAAATAGGCCCACATAAATATAGTCAAATGACCTTTGACAAAGTAGCAGAGGCAATACAATGGGGAAAAGATGATCTTTCCAAAAAATGATGCTGGAACAAATGGACATTAAGATGCAAAAACTGAATCTAGACACAGATCTTACTCCATACACAAAAGTTAACTCAAAAAGGAAAACTATAAAACTAAATGCAAAACTATAAAACTCCTTTAGATAACTTAGAAGAAAATCTAGATAACTTTGGTTTAGTAATGGTTTTCTTAGATACAAAGTCATGGTCTATGAAGAAAACAATTGATAAGCTACATGTCATTAAAATTTAAAACATATCTGTGAAAGACACTGTCTAGAGAATTAGAATACAAGCCACAGACTGGGAGAAAATGTTTGCAAAAGATATGTCTGATAAATGACTTATTAAAAATATACAAGAACTCTTAAAACCCAATAATAATAAAACAACCCAATTTTTAAATGGGCCAAATATTTTAACAGACACTCACCAAAGAAGATACACAAATGGAAAATGAGTGCATGACAAGATGCTCCACATCATGCGTCATCAGGGAAATACAACTTAACAACAATGAACTATACTACACCCTATTTGAATAGCCAAAACCTAGGACATTGGCCACACCAAATACTGGCAAAGTATGTGAAGTAACAGGAGCTCTCATTCATTGCTGGTGGGAGTGCAAAATGGTACAGCCACTTTGAAGGATAGTTTGGCAGATTTTTATGTCCATACCAGAACCTGCACATGAATGTTTACAGTAGCTTTATACATAATTCCTAAAATAGAAGCAACCAAGATTTCCCTCAGTAAGATGTAATATTATTCAGCACTGAAAAGAAATGAAAAATCATGGAAAGTACTCACATGCATACTAATAAGTGAAAGAAGCCAATCAGGAAAAGCCACAAAGTATATGATCCCAACTGTATAACATTCTGGAAAAGGTAAAGCTCTGGAACCAGTACAAAGATCACTGGTTGCCAAAGGTGAAGAGGGAGAGAGATGAGGAGGCGGAGCACAGAGGATTTTAGGGCAGTGAAAGTATACTCTATAGTGGTGGATACATGTCACTGTATAACTATCCAAACTCAGAGTGTATAACACCAAGAGTGGACCCTCACGGATTATAATAAATGTATTAATCAAGTGGGGGATATTGACAGTGGAAGAGACTATATGCATGTATGGGGGTAGGATATATAAGGGAAATCTCTGTACCAAAATAACAAATATTTAAAATAAATATTCAACTTTAATAGATATAAAGCAAAAATATATTAAATCCAAGGACTATAGAAGAGACTGATAAAGAGCAAAAATGAATAGAATAGAATAGACAACTATGAAAAATGGCATAGCAGAGACTGTCAAAAAAAACAAAAGCTGGCCCCTTGCAAATATTAACAAAGTATACAAACCTCTAGGTTCCAGGGAACACAAGAAAGGAAGTCAGGAAAGGGGAGGGAGGAAGGGAGGGAGGGGCGGCAAATAAGCAATATTAGAAACAAAAACCAAGAGGCTAAAGACAAACAGGCCCCAGTGAGGCAGGAGTGAGGAAGGCTCAACCATCCAAGAGAGGCATGCAGATTAAGAATAACAGAGAATGAGGAGGAAAAAAAATCTACAGAGAAGAGCATGAACTACAAGGATGGGAGAGGCAAGTGAAGAGCAGCATAAGGTAACCATATCCTAGCTCTTCAAGCATTTTCCAAATAAAAAGCCAGCATTGCATAAAATAAAATCAATTTAGAATAAAATGCCTTTATTTAAAACTATTTATAGAAGATTAAAATAATACACCAGAAGGCTGGGAGTGAATTACATTGTTCTTTTATACATCTGAATAGCTCATTAACAGAAATAAAGGTATTCATTAAGAAAGCACAGCCACTCTTCCTCCAGAGAAGAATCCTTCGTGCAACTACCCACTACTGCAGGGATGGATCCTGATTTCATGTGCTGGGAAACAACTTTTAGGTGTGAAAAACTGATTATTTTATTTAATTTTTAGTGAACAGAAGTATATACAAACTACCAATGAAGATTGTGTTTGATTTATATATTTTATACACATATTTTTATTTTCTTATATTTGATATACTTCTGAGATATACTAAAACAGAGCAGGTAAATTATAAAGTCAATAAAACAATAAAAACCATAGGTCTAATGGTGTAGCTCAGTGGTAAGAGCATTTGCCTAGCATACATAAGGCACTGGGTCCAATTATCAGTAACACAAAATAATAAAAGCCATTTGGGGGGCTGGAGGTACAGGCTCAGTAGCACAGTATGTGTGAGGTCCCAGGGTCAATCCCCCACACCAATAAATAAGCAACTGTTTCAGCCTAGATATTCTACCAGATACATGCTTCCCCTTAGAGATATCCTTTCCCTAAAAAGGACTCTCAAACTATACTCAGAGACCTTTGCATTTTAATGGGGAAAATACATCAAGGCATTGATCACTTGTCTTTAGGGAATATATATATAAGAAAATACCAGGTATTAGCAGACAGAGAATTCAAAACAAGCTTTCCTGGTATCGCTAAAATCACAAAATATAAGAGAACCATTATGATTCTATCAATTCCCTGAGATAACAACTTCTATGACAAAGTGCAGGGTGTGAAGCTGAATACAAGTGTAGAAAGCCAAATAAAATAAATAATACACAACCCAACTCTTCCTTCACATATGACCTCTTTACTAATCATCAAAAACAAAGAAACAAAATCATAATAGCTGGGTGTGGTGGTGCACACGTGTAATCCCAGCACTTGGGAGGCTGAAACAGGAGGATCACAGGTTTGAGGCCAGCCTCAGAAACTTAATGAAAAACTCAGTTTTGCTCTTGCTTTTTCCACCCGCCATTTACAAGGAGAAACCAATCCTAACTTTCCTTAGAGGAACACAGTGAATGCCTTCTTCCCACAAAATTTTCTCCTTATTCCACCTCAGAATTGTCTTCCTTTCTCCTAGGAATCCCATAGCACTTACACCATCTCTTCTTTTATGATTCTTGTCCTTTTAAATCTCATAGTCTGGTTATTTGTGTGCATGTCTTCTTTCCCCTTCTTCACTGCAAGAGTCTTAAAGACAACCTTCCTGCCTGAATTATCATCATGTCCCTCACAGTTTCTGAGAAAATTCTCTAAGTATGAGGTGTTCAAAAACTATTTGTAAAACAACCGATGTAGTAATAAATTACAATGATTTTGTTAGCAGTACAAAAAAACAGCTCTTCAGAAATGTACATGCCAGAATAAATGATCAAAATGGCTATTCAACCAAAAGTGATCTACAGAGTCAATGCAATCTCTATCAAAATACCAATGTCATTCTTCACAGACCTAGAAAAATCTGTCCTAAATTTCATATGGAAAAACAAAACAGCCAGAATAGCCAAAGCAAGCCTCAGCAGTAAGAACCATGCAGGAGGCACCACAATTCCTGACTTCAAATTATACTACAGAGCTATAGTAATAAAAACAGCATGGTATTGACACAAAAACAGACATATAGACCAATGGAACAGAATAGAAGATACAGAACAAACCCACACACTTACAGCCAATTGATTTGTGACAAAAGTGCCAAAAACATATGTTGGAGAAAAGACAGCCTTTTCAATAAGTGGTATTGGGAAAACTGGTTCTCCATTTGTAGAAAAATGGAATTAAATCCCTCCCTCTCACTCTGTACAAGAGTCAACATGGATCAAAGACCTGGAAATTGGACCACTGACTTTGAAATTACTAGAGGAAGGCATATGTCCAACACTCCAATATACAGGCACAGGTAGAAACTTCTTCAATAAAACCCCCAAAGCTCAGGAAATTAAAACAATAATTAATAAATTGGATGGCATCAAACTAAAAATTTCTGTTCAGCAAAGGAAACCATCAAGAGTCTAAAGAGACAGCCTACAGAGTGGGAGAAGACCTTTGCCAGCTACTCCTCTGTTAGTGGACTAATATCCAGAATATACAAAGAACTCAGAAACTTACTGCCCCAAAAACAACCCAATCAAAAAAAAAATGGGCAAGTGAACTAAATAGATACTTCACAAAAGAAGAAATACAAATGGCTAATAAATACATGAAAAATGTTAAACATCATTAGCAATCAGGGAGATGCAAATCAAAACTACACAGAGAGTCCATCTAACCCCAGTTAGAATAGCAATCATCAAGAAGTCAAACAACAAATAAATTCTGGCAAAAATGTGGGGAAACAGGAACTCTTCTACACTTTTGTTGGGATTGCAAAGTAGTGCAGCCATTATGGAGATCAGTGTGGAGATTCCTCAGAAAACTTGGAATGAATCTACCATATGATCCATCTATATAAATTCTGGGTATCTTTCCAAAGGGACTGAAAACAGAACGATATAGTAATATATGCATATCCATGTTTATAGCAGCACAATTCACAAAGCCAAATTGTGGGACCAACCTAGTTATCCATCAACAGATGAATATATTACAAAATTATGGAATATATACACAATGGAATTCTACTCAGCAATAAAAAACAATAATGCCATTTGCAGGAAAATGGATGGACCTGGAGAACATGATGTTAAGTCAGATTCATTCCCAGTCAGAGAAAGTGAAGGGTCATATGTTTTCTCTCCTATGTGGAAGCTAGAGAGCAACTGGGATACATGAGGAACTTTAGACAAGAGAGGAGAAACTCCAGTGGAGCCAGGGAGGTGGTCTAGGGGAGGGGTGGGAAGAGGGAGAATTCATGAAGGAAACATTTCCACTGACATTATGCACATATGTGAGAACACCAGTGCCAACCTCCATATCCTATATGGTAAAGTGGGAGAGTGAGGAGGGAGCCGGGGGAAAGCCCGCCAAGTGCTGTGTGCATGTATGTCACTATCACTAGGAACTGCATTATGATGTGAGACTCTAATGCACCAATAAAAGTACAAATAAAAACATAAATAAAATCAATGACAAATCCCAATATTGGAAAAATACTTGTAATTCATATAATAAACATAAGAATATATATTTCTATACATGAAAAAAAAGTAATGTATGTGCCAATGCTAGGTATAGCTGCCGACTTCTTGTATGACATAAACTCCTTTCTGGGGCCTCAACTTCTCAAATATATAAAAGTTATATGTTATGCAAAGTAGAAATTAAGATTCTTAGAAATAAGTTAGACGCTATTATAAGTACCCCCAAAAGAAGCAACTTGCTAACTTGCAGTAAAGAACTGAGGAATTGATCTCCGTTGACAAGGCCTAATTATCAATTGAGACAATACGTACAGGTAAGGAAATAAAACTTTTAAGAAAGTGAAAGATACGAGAGCTCACATCTTTTTATAAATTTAATTCTTAAAGATGTAAGTTTCCCAAAATAAGCTTCATGATTAAAGGATAAGATATCTGGGCACACTCAAGAAAAAAGAAAAAAATAAAAGATGACTTGATGAGGCAGGATAATTGCTGTCAACTGTAGGGAGGACAGACCTTTAAAATTCATTAATCACTGTAGCAAATAAGAAGCAGTAAAATTAAGATACAGTAAGATAATGTTAAGTAAAATATTAAAAACTACATGGTGAATTTTTTAAATTGTATCTAAGTGCTTAAAAAGTGTGACGGGAAGTTCTTCATTGATAGGGAAATGTGAAGCATATGTGAGTTTAAAAGTAATGAATAAAACAAAATCAGATTAGGAGAATGATCCTTCCGAGTCAGCCTCTGCAAGCTTCACCTCAATGGGAAGGGAGTGGAGCTTCATGAGAAGTGTGGTTTAAAAGATAACACTAGGATCCAGCCTGGAGAAAACAGTTGTCTTCTTCCAGAGTTTATGCTCAAACCACCACATGATCACAGCATCTTGTGGCACAACAAAGTGTGCCAAATATAAGAGAGTAATCCAACATTCAATGCTTCTGCGAGGCAGCACTACAGAGCTAAATGATGACACTCGTCCTCATGGAAACACTGACGACAGGGGTTGCACTGTCTTGTAGCATCTTGACCTTGCTGGCTCTGCTCATCTGGCCCTTTCAAGGAAGCAATCAATACCAGCAGGGGAATTACATATAGTTGCCTTACTATTTAATACGTTTTAGGTAGAGTTTCAAGTGATGGATTTGAAAAGTAAAATTAATGTCTCATTCAGATTACTTCATAAAGAGCCTATTCAAGCCGGGTATGGTAGTGCATGCTTGTAATCCCAGTACTTGGGAGGCTGAGACAGGAGGATCACAGGTTCAAGGACAGTCTCAGCAAGTAGTGAGACTCTCATGAACCTAGTGAGACCCTGTTTCAAAATAAAAATAAAAAATAGGGTTGGGGGTGTAGCTCAGAGGTAGAATGCCCCTGGGTTCAAACCCCAGTACCACAAAAAGAAAAAGCCTATTCAGTTGTATTTCAGAGATAAGACTTTCCACAGACCACAACAACCTTTAAGAGACTAATCCCAAAATATCTTTTTTATTTAAAGCACCTTTCCTAGAAATGTTAATCTCTTGCCATGCTGCAATTTTTAGTAGTAGTTTTAGTTAAAAGTGTTAAATTCAAATACATATGCGCATGGGGCACACACATGTGTATATGCAACTGTGCACACACATGTGTACACATACACAACCGAGACCGATGGTCCTATAACTCCATATGAAGTTAAACACTGAAGGCTAAGGAATAAATTAAATGAGTGAGATGAAATCTAACTAGATGAAATCTAACTAGATTTAATTTGGGGTTGCACTGCAACCCAAAATATTATGGCTTCCTATGAATACAGCTCGTCATCATCAGAAAGCAATAACACAGAGAGTACATTATGCTGACTAGTGTACAGTATAGCACATTTGATATGACATCAGAAAGAACAAACGAAAAAGCCTAGACTGCCTACTAAGCCGTAAGTTAAAACTACAGATAAGCAGGTGCCAAATCCTTACTAAGCCATAAGTTAAAACTACAGATAAGCAGGTGCCAAATCCAGATTTAGCAAAATAAACATCTGCAGTAGTTGCAGAGTTAGATTTTTGCATGTTGAGGATGTATACAAAAATATATGCAAAAGACAGAATTTTTAAGAGCTTCCTAAAGAGGAAAAAGAGGTTTGGGAGAAGCACAAATTTCTAAGGTGAGGTGCTTCTCCCCTACAGTGGAACATCAGAATCTCACAAAGGTTTGTGAAATCAGAGTAACTGGGACTTGAAGCCCCCAGGGTACGGCTGTCACTATGCTAAACCCTTTCAATCATTATTTTATTGAAGATTCACAATTAATAATAATAGTTCTGCATTTAGTACTAATGAGCTCAATTTCTTAAAAGACCTTGGGGTTTGTTCAGCACCAGGATTCAGCCCAGACACCACCCACTCAGAGGCATCCTGCCTCCTCTATGAAGTGAGTGAATGGAGACTCCCACAGAAAGATGCACCACCTCCTCGGAACTGGAGGAATCTTTGCAATGAAAAAGAAAAAAAAAGGAGTAAGAGCAGAAAGCAGTTTCTGGCCTTAATGACAGAGATGAACAAAGTGACTTATTTTCTAGGGAAAGGATGCTTTTTCCTGAAGGAAAAACAACGTCCAAATTTGCCTTATGGACAAAGTGCTGGAATCAAGTACTTGGAGTTCAAGGTAAATCTGGACTAAAGTGAAGATGCTGTCTTACTCCCTTTGTGCGGGTGCAGGCTCTACAGCAGCACCGCTGGATAGAAGCTTGACATCCTATGAGTAGTTTCTTAACAACAACAACAAGCCCAAAGCTGGTCAGCTATGATTTGGGTTACTTACCTAAAATTTTATGCTTAAGTTTTTACTACTGTAACTAGAGCTCAAATTCAAAGGCAGCATTGCTCTAATATTTGTTTCAAACTGGATATTGCAGAAATCAGGGAAGGATCAGTAAAAGGGCCCTACAGTGATATTTGGGTTCACTATCAATCTAGGAAATGAGAAGTGCAGTTGACAGCTGCTACACAGAGAAAGATGTGTTCCTCTCCCAAATCACTTTAAACATATAAAAAGTACCAAAACCCTATTTCTCCACAAAATATCCATGTAAGATTTAGCATGTGACTAATACACTTATGTATCTTATGGGCTGGCTCATGCTAGGACCAGAGAAATCAAGAGAGGTCAGAGTCTTTCTAGAAAAGTCTTCACCTAAAGGAGGTACCCTCCAATAACAATAAAGATGGAATTGTTACAAAGTAGGAGGCAGATGCTGACCAAGACAAACTGTGTGAGAAGAGGTAAATCAAAGATAAGGTACTTTTGAAGATGAAAGGAAAAAAAAGATAAGGACTGCTTGTGTTTTTCACTGTTACAGCTTTCCCTTATCTAAAATGCTCCAGACCTAGTGTTTCAGATTTCAGAAGTTTTTTTTTTAGATTTTGGAATATTTGCATATACATAATAAAATATCTTGGGAACGGAACCCAAGTATAAGCATGAAATCATTTATGTGTCATATACACCTCTCCACATAGCCTGGAAGTAATTTTGTACAAAAATTTTAATAATGTTGTACATGAAATAAAATACGGAATTTTCATGGTGTGGAATTTTCCACCTGTGGTGTCATGTTGGCACTCAAAAAGTTTTGGATTTGGGAGCATTTGGGATTTCAGATTTTCAGATTAGAGATGCTGAACTAGCACTGCATTTCCCTGATTAGCTAAAAATTGGGCATTTACTGTTTTGCAATCACCCCACACATTACAGAGCTGTTAAGAACGAATCTTAGCATAACCAAGATGGTTGATGAAAACAGGAAATTCCCTGGGTCCCCATAGGTACAAAATTTGGTTCTCAGGTGTGTAAATTAAGAGAGTCATGCATATAAAGTCAGATTTCCAGATTCAGTGTCACTATTGCTTCTCTTTCTACATTAAGGGGAAAAGAAGAAAAAAGGGATTAATGTTGAACCTAAAAATATTAATCACTTTTTCTTTACATAAAGCTAACTGAAACATTTTTCCTAATGAAATTACTAAAACAATTCATTTTCAAAATAATGTTAAGAATTATCACATTTTATAAAACTACAAATAAAATTATGATATAATTGCATGTTCTTTTTATGTGTATTTTAAAATTTTTCTCAAAACAACACAAATTACTCATATACTTTTTAAAAGAGGAAATAGGAAGCGATAAAGTCTAATAAAATGATTTTCACAAACCAAAATCACCTATCATCACCAAAATACAATTTATACATTTTTATAGTAATTATCATAAAGATCTTCCTGCAGTCAGGTATTGCTCAGACACTATTAGAGGGTATTCAACTGGGAAACATCTTGCCTGAGAAACCTCAAGGCATCGATTTTTGTGGTTTTATTGAAATTCTGACTCTAACTCAATTTTTCAAGGATCTATGTAAGATTATTACCTGTATTCATTTCAACATACCTCTATAATATCTATATTTTTCTTTCATTATATTTAATTATGTTTTCATTTGGCTCATACTGTCATCTTCAGCTCCTATTATTTCAAAAATCACACAAAATCACTTCTAAAAGAGATGACTGTAAATAGCAAATTCCGCCCAGACATGATGCTAGCATTGGTCATTAAGGGTAATATTTCCTGAACTTGACCCTAGTTTCTAGGATGCTTCTTGTTTGAAAGCCTAATATTTTCTCTCCATTGATTACATTGGTGAGAGTGAAATTTTCAGTACTGTAACTGCATGTTTTAGCTCAGAATATTAAAATGTTCTGCTGAGCTGTTGCTGATCATTAGTCTTTATCATTAAGACAAGAAGCTAAACTGGTTTTTGAAGAATTATAGTCCCTGTATAAACAGTCTTAAAAATATGAAAACAATGAATAGTAGTATAGGAGAAACTACAGATACATCTAAATAAGAGATACAATAGAATGGACTTTCATAAATATATATGCATATATATGTGTACACATACACACACACATATATATATATATCATACACACACCAAAAATATCTGTTTTATAGTTTACAGTATTTACTATTTTTAACTTACATTTCTGGCCCAATTTTAGTTCTATGGGCTGAGAAAAATAACCTATTCGAAATAAGTGTGACAACAAGTCCCATGTATCAAGGTAAGTCACTCACAGCTCTGATGGAATTTTGTCATCAGTATTAAGTTCCCAGAAAGATAACTCAACTGGAGATGAGGTTCTTTTCACATATCTTGAATTTGGCTTTAAGTTAAACTTTTATTTCACTTTAAAAAGTGTTAACGGATGGGTCTATTAGAACATTGGCAACCATGACTTTACTAGAGATAAGTTTCACGATCACTGTGAGGCCTTCTGCGATTTAGAGATTGTATTAACTGCTACATCAACAGGCAGAGTGACCTTGCCCACATCACAGTCTCTGCTGACAATAAAACCATGGTTAGAATTTGAAAGTTTATTTACTAAATAAATCATGCCTTTTTTTCTTTTTTTGGCACTGGGGATTGAACCCAGGGGCATTCTACCTCCGAGCTCCACCCCCAGCCCTATTTTTTATTCTTTATTTTGAAACAGGGTCTCACTAAGTTGCAGAGGGTCCTCACTAAGTAGCTGAGGCTAGCTGCAAACCTGTGATCCTCAGGTCTCAGCCTCCCAAGTACTGGGATTACAAGCATGCGCCACCACGCTCAGCCTCTAAATAAATCATTTCTAAGGAAGCATCTTATTTTCTACCCAGTCTTTGGATTGTTATATGCAAAATAAATTACACAAATAACCAACAGTCAACAAGAAAAATTAAGTGGAGATATTATGTTAAATATCTTTGCATCTCTTTAAAAATCTTTGGACAAGCCAGGCACAATGGTGCACCTCTGTAATCCCAGTACTTGGGAGGCAGAGACAGGAGGATTGCAGGCTTGAGGCCAGCCTCAGCAACTTAGTGAAACTGTTTCAAAATAAAAAACTAAAATAGGGCTGGCTGTGTAGCTCAAAGGTAGAATGCCCCTGGGTTCAATTTCCAGTTCTGCAAAAAAGAAAAAAAACTTTGGATATGCACATTTTAAAGTTAAATTAAATCCTATTTACGATCAATTTTCTGAACAGCCTACACACACACCCCTTGGGAACTTCAATGTTTGCTGCCAAGTGTTCCATCATGGAGAATCCAGTCTGTGACATTCCTGCCTGTAATAGGATTATCCCAGTATTTTCCCCACCCCTAACAACAGGAGCACTTAAACAGAGATCAAGATCATTAGGGAGAATACGCATGAGACTTGGCAACTGAATCCATACTTACTACAGGCTTCAGATATGTGAATCCTCTGTGGTATCGCTGGCACTAAGAGTCATGAACAAAACAGCTGACAAACGTGAGCCTTTGAAGCATTTTCTATAACTTGTCCACCAGAATAATTAAATTATTTGCTGCTCTGAGACTAAATTTAGAAAAAATACTTATGGATAATTTAAGATATCTGGCATATTACATTTAGATGAAACACTTAAAAGGAATACTAGAATCTCCACAGATCATATAGTTAAATATGCAAATAACCTATTATGAGGATTTACTGACACTTTCATTTAATGGTTTGTAGATATAAGAAATTTTTATTACCGTAAGTGTCCCTGCTACAGTACAGCTTACCTAAACTAGATAGATTCTTTTCCCTCGGTGTCCATGTTTGCCAGGTTTCCACCCTTGGTACTTCTCTCATTCTGAACAGTTTTCTTAGGGGAACCCATATGCACCAATGAATTCAAGTACCTCCTGAGTCCCACATATATTCAAATGCCTGCTGGACCATCCCCCAAAGTAGTCCATCAAGAATCACAAACGCAAGTTGGCCAGATAAAAATCCATGAACTTTCACATCCAAAGCGAGGCCTTTTCTATATCGTTTTGTTTGTTTTTGGTCCTGGGAATTGACTCCAGGGGCATTCTACCTCTGAGCTACACCCCTAGCCCTTTATTTTTTTTTTATGTGTGTGTGTGTGTGTGTGTGTGTGTGTGTGTGTGTGTGGTACTGGGGATTGAACCCAGGGGCATTCTACCTCTGAGCTACACCCCCAGCCCTATTTTATTTTTATTTTGAAACAGGGTCTCACTAGGTTGATGAGAGTCTCACTACTTGCTGAGGCTGTCCTCGAAGCTGTGATCCTCAGGTCTCAGCCTCCCAAGTACTGGGATTACAACCAATGTGCCACCATGCCCAGCTCTTTTTTTTATTATTATTTTGAAACAGGGTCTCACTATGTTGCTAAGGATATCACTAAGTTGCCAAAGCTGGCCTCGAACCTGCAATCCTCCTGTCTCAGTCTCCCAAGTACTGGAATTGCAGGCATGTGCCACCATACTTGTCTCCTTTTCTATATCTTTGCAAATAAAACTATCAACCGATCTGACTCAGCATATGGGGGAGAGAAGATACAGTTCAAATCTCTTAAAAGTGCAAAATGATCAATTCACCTATGTGGTGCACTAGAGATAGAGACTTGAAGTAGAAGTATAGAAAATACAGACCATGTTACACCAATCCAAAAAAAAAAAGATGGATGTTACATTAATACTAGTTTAGTATATTTTAGAGCAAAGAATATTGTAAGGGATAAAAATATCACTTTATGATAAAAGGGTCAACTCATCAAGAAATATAAATCCTAAAGATTTATACACCTAATAATAGAGCTTTAAACTGTTCAAAGTAAAAACTGATAGAACTTCAAAGAAAAATTATAAATCCATAACTGTAGTTGGAAAATTCAATATCTTTTATATCAATTATTTTATTTTATTATCAATATTATTATTTGATTGAACCCAGGGGCTTTCTACCTCTGAGCTCACCACTAGCCCTTTTTATTTTGAAATAAGGTCTTACTAAGTTGCTGAGGATCTCACTAAGTTGCTGAGACTGGCCTCAAACCTGTGATCTTTCTGTCTCAGTCTCCAAGTACTGGGATTCCATGCATGCACCACCATGCCCAGTTGTATATCAATAATTGATATAAAAATTAGAAAAAATTTAGAATACAGGAACCTTACACTATCAGGCAACTTTGTCTCATCAACATTTATAATATAAAAGAAGAGAAAATTAAACCTAAAGTAAGCAAAATAAAAGAAATAATGAAGAGTAGAGCAGGAATCAATAAAGAAAAAGCAGAAAAACCATGGGAAGAAATCAATAAACTCAAGAGTTAATTATTTGAGAAAATCAATAAAAGTGATAAAATACTAGACAAATGAGGAAAAACAGGGTGAAGACACAAACTACCAACATAATGAAGAAAAAGACAGCACTACAGAGTCTACATAAAGTAACATAGGTCACTAAATTCAAAAACTTAGAAAAAATGGTATCCTTAAAGAATTCAAACTATGAAAGTTCACTCAAGAAGAAACAGATAACCTGAGGAGCCCTATATCTATTTTTTAATTGGTTGTGCCATTAAAATGTTTTCACAAGCCGGGCGTGGTGGCGCACGCTTGTAATCCCAGTACTTTGGGAGGCGGAGACCGGAGGATCCGGGTTCACGGCCAGCCTCAGCTCTCTCTCTCTCTCTCTCTCTCTCTCTCTCTCTCCCTGACTCTCACTCTCTCTCTCCTTAGTGAGGCCCTCCGCAACTTCGTGAGACCCGGTTTCAAAATAAAGGATAAAAAATAGGGCCGGGGGAGTAGCACGGAGGTAGAACGCCCCTGGGTTCAATCCCCGGTACCGCAAAAAAAAAAAATGTTTTCACAAACAAAACTCTAGATTAAGCTTCACTCATGAATTATACTAAATATTTAAGGAAGATATAAGATCAATTCTATACAGACTCTTCCAGAATATTGGAAAGGGTTAAAATACTTCCCAACTCCTTTCATGAGGCAAGGATTAAAGACAGATAAATTACCAAAAATAAATGAATGAATGAATAAAACAAAAACTACAGATACTATTCCTCAATACAGTGAATATAAAAATCTTCCACAAGATATTCATAAATAAAATCCAGTGTGTAACATAAAAAAGGATAAGGAGCTTATCCTATAATGCAAGTTAGAATAACAAGCAATTCTCAATAAATGTAATTCACCAAATTATCAAATTAAAAGAGAAAACCCATATGGTCATCTCAATAGATTCATAAAAATGTTTGACAAAATCCAATATTCATTCTTAATTTAAATAATAAACGAACAAACAAACAAACAAACAAAAACTCTGCACAGGTTATGAGTAGAAGAGAATTTTCTTGACCTGACAAAAAACACCTATGAAAACTTGACAGCATCATATTCAATGACATAAAAACCATTTCCCCGCTAAAATCAGGAACAAGGTGAGGCTGACTGCAATCTCCACTTCTCTACAGCACTGCACTAGGGGGCCTAACAGATACAGCAGGTGAAAAAAGCAAGAGGCATCCAGAAAGCAAGGGAAGGAAAGCTGTCTTGACTTGGCCCATGTTCTTTCTACCATACCTCTAACTTCATGATTTGTATTTATTCTCTCTTTACATACCTTAAATATTAGAAAAATTCTACAATTATATTAAAATTGAACAAGGATATTTATCAGTAACTATATATTTCCTATAAAGAACACAACTGTTTTCAGATGACCAGAGGACACTGCTGATAAACTCACATGTTACTGTGTGTTGAGTACCCTCACAACAACCACTTTGAAATCTACTGTTTTTAAATTTTTCCTACTTAACTTTTATCTTAGAAATACCATTTAAGAAGCTGAGCATGGTGGCACATGCCTGCAATCCCAGTACTTGGGAGGCTGAGACAGGAAGATCACAGGTTTAGTGAGGTGCTTAGCAACTTAGTGAGTCCCTGTTTCAAAATAAAGAATAAAATACGACTAGGAGTATAGCTCAGAAGTAACAATCACCAGTGCCACAAAAAAGAAAAAAAATACTATTTAAATATCTGCCCCTGCCAAATACAATGCCTTATCACAGGATTCAAGTTAAACTAAAAGAATAAAGACTAAAGACAAAGACTTCCTTAAAATAGTTAAGTCATTTTTAAATGTCATAATGTCTGTTAAATTTTTCTATATTTCAAGCTAATGAATTCACTTACATTGTGAAAGTTATCTTCAAAAGATTCCACTATAGAATAAAATTCATTTTATCTGGGAGATAAGACTTAACAGTCTAATAAATTTCTGTCATTAACATGGTTATTATCTACTTATTGATTGGTTACTTGGTTCATGTTTCATCTACATAGTAATGTTTTCAATGGGTTATGCTCAGATCTATTTCATAATTTATAATAAAATCACATTATAGAGCACTCTAAGTAGCTTTACATTCATTCACAGACTCTAATGAATATAAAGCATAAACTCTTGTGCTTGATAATGTATTGCTATGACAATATTCTTTTATTATCTTTATTAAAAATAGATCATGCTAAGGATTTGTTTTTTATCCTAATAGAGGGCAGCATTGGAAGAATTTTTATTTAAAAGAATTCTAGTACTTGAGAGGCTGAGACCGGAGGATCCAGGTTCGCAGCCAGCCTCAGCTACTTAGTGAGGCCCTCCAAAACTTAGTGAGACCCTGTTTCAAAATAAAGAATACAAAATAGGACTGGGGGGTGGAGCTCAGAGGTAGAATACCCCTAGGTTCAATCCCCAGTACCACAAAAAATAAATAAATATAATAATAATACTTAATTAGGAGGATGACTCTTTGCCCCACATCAATCAGTCATCTTTCTTTATACCTATTGTCCCCATTCCATCCAGTTACCATTTGTTTTATTAAAATTGTTCTGGAAAAAGTTTGGAATCACCATCTTTTTTTTTTTTTTTTTTTTTTTTGCGGTACCGGGGATTGAACACAGGGGCGTTCTACCTCCACGCTACGTCCCCGGCCCTATTTTTTTATGCTTTATTTTTGAAACCGGGTCTCACGAAGTTGCGGAGGGCCTCGCTAGGTAGAGAGAGAGGAAGCGAAACAGAGAGAGAGAGAGAGGAGAGGAGAGAGACAGAGATAGATCGATCGATCAATCGATCGCGCGTGCATGCGCGCTGAGGTTGGCCGCGAACCCGGATCATCTGGTCTCCGCCTCCCAAAGTACTGGGATTACAAGCGTGCGCCACCACGCCCGGCTGGAATCACCATCTTTTAAAGAGTCTATTCTGTGCCTTAGGAAATAGTAATATCTTTTGATTAATTAAATCTTCAAGAAATCTATAAAAAGGAAATAATCACAAATTCAGAGATGTAAATTTGTATGCAAGTATGTCTGTTATGAGATTATTTATAATCACACAAAAATGTAAATACCTTAAAAGTCCAATAATAGAATTTTTAAGTAATGATTCATAAATAAAATATTATACAGAGCTTCAACATTTTTAAATGTTCAATCATTAAGAAATGCTCAAAATATATTATTGACAAAATATAACTTACAGAATATGTTAATAATATGATCCCTACTCTGTTCCATATATTTCATACATAAACACATTCACTCATCATTTAGATTTTTTCATCATTTTATTTTATTCTTTTAAATAAGAATAGAAATATACAAAATGATGAATGGTTATTCCTGGATAATGATTATGGGTAATATTTTTCTTCAAACTATTATTTTTTCAAAATTTCTTTAATAATGTGTCACTTTTATAAACAGGAAATAATAATCATTACCACAAGAACATAAGGGAGAAACACAGTGATTAAAAAATCTACCACTTTGGAGTTTCAGCAAGTAGAGATATCAATTTGAATAAATGAAGCATGAAGCAAAAAACATCTTTTGAAAATAACAAGGTAACATTCATTAGTAACACCGGTCTTTTTTGTTGTCATTCTTTTCAGGTATTCCTAATTCAAACAATAATTCAAACAGAAAAAAAATGTCTAAAACTGAGGTAATATATAGTCTCTTGGTATAAAAAAAAACCTGTAACAGTCACATGTTACCTTTAGTCTTATATTATGGGCACTTTAAAAAAGAAACATTTTTAGAAATGGAAAATGTTGGCTGCTGTTCTCTGTCTTTTTCAGAGGATGGTAGCCGCTGCGGCTAATAAAATGCCTCCTGCCTTAACTGAGTCGGTGGTCTAGAATTTTCTGTTCCTCACTCGTTGTTCAACATATTTGGAGCCCCCCAGCGAGATATTTAGAGACCCCACTCGGGCCTTGGACGGTGCCCCGGGGACGGGAGGACCGGATGGACTCTGGAAAAACAGGCTGGTAGCTGCCTGTCACCACTTCACCGAACAACGCTTGGCGGAGGCATCTGGTTCTGGTGAGTCGACTCGTCTAAAGGGGATCAGGGTTGGTTGGACGCAACCGGTAACCCTGGTCTCCAGAGGTCTGGGGAGACATCCCCAGCCTCCTGGTTGCTGGTTTCTGGTTCCTGGGATTTGTTTCATTTTTGTTTGGTCATCTGTGTTTTATTTGTTTCGTTTTTGTCTGGTCAATTGTGTTTTATTTGTTCATGTGTGGAAATCATTTTTCCCTGTTTTTCTGTTCATTTGTGAAAGTTGTTTTTGCCTGTTGGCAGCCCCTGCACCACACAGCCCAACCCCAGGTGCCAACCACGTGGCCAGGCAATTCCTATGGTTTTTCATGGGAAATGGTGATATGTGCAGCTACTGGATTTATTGCTGTTCTCTTGTTTTGTAGAGAAGTTTTCAATCAGTTAGAAACCTGTTTTAGCAGGGAAGAGAAAAAGCTTGGTCTAAAGCTTTCCATGCAAATTAACGAAAATGTAAACTTTAAACTGTCTTTATAAAAATAAGTGCTTGTTTCATGTTCCAGCTAAGCCACGTAGACACTTTCAGATTTTGCCTTAAAGTATTAAGAGGGAACAGTGCCATTTTCTGGAGATAGAAACTGTTTACCTAACATGTGCTTTGTTTTACAGAGAAGGAATACCAGAAATCTCTTGTTCTTAATTTTTAAGAGCATTCAAATTGCTGGGGTGAGATATCAGGGATATTGTTTTTAAGAAACTTTTTGTTTTGTTTTGTTTTCTCTGTTTGTCTTTTTGGTAGGGGCTAAACATAAGGACTAGCACCCTAATAGCTTTTTGTTTTGTCTCATTTATCCTAGTTGTGTGGTTTTTCTCTCTTTTTGTCTTTATCTTTTCTTAAAGCACGTAAAAGTTACAAGATCATGGGTGACTCAATATCTATCCCTGAGAACTTATGCCTGAGTACATATTAAATAAGTAAAAGGCAAAATATTTAGAATATAAGAGGAAACTATAAAGATTCAATGCCTGGCAAATTAAAGCTATATGGTACCAAAATTAGCTTGTATAAAAGAGCACTCATAAAATAAAAAAATGGATCCAAATATTTTTTGTTATTGTTCACGTGACTGAAGTTTTTAACAAATATGTTTAAATATGTTGGTAAAATAAAAGTAAGGATTAACAGATATCTTTTCTAGGTTAGCCAATTAATATTACATTATCTGTTTAAATTTCAACATTCATTGTTTTTTAGGATTTTTTATTTTGTTAAGGTAATGGCTTAAAGTGCTGACTGGCTATTAAAATGGGTAAATTAGGTAAAGTGGTTTAAATGGTTTATCTTTAAAAATAAATCTAGATTGCATATAAATAAGTTAAAAGCTGAACATGAACTGCTAAATATTAAGTATTCTTGGCTTAACATCAGCAAAAGACTATGTTTGAGTCTATTAAATGAGTTTTTATTTGTCAGGGGCAGTTTAAGATTGCATTCTTTAGGATTACTAGCAAGGGTGATAATTTTAAGGCACCCAAATTTCTTTCTTACTGGGTTTCCCGCCAGAGCTTAATTTTTTAGTTTAAAGTTTGCCATCTTGGGCTTCACCTAGCCCCACATGTTTGGAACTGGGTGGTGCCATCTTGGGTCACATGTGGTTACTGGGTGACGTCATCTTGGTTCCCACGTGACTGGGTGGCACCATCTTGGGTCTCATGTGGTTACTGGGTAACGCCATCTTGGTTCCCACATGACTGGGTGGTGCCATCTTGGGTCTCATGTAATTACTGGGTGACACCATCTTGGTTCCCACGTGACTGGGTGATGCCATCATTGGTCTCCCTTAGGACTATGTGGTACCATCTTTTATATGGGGTTTTTTTAGCTGCCGGGAAAGTCCCTCCTTTGATTACCTCAGAAGGGGGTGGGTATAAAAAGCCTTATTTTCTTGTCACTAGTCTTAGCCAAAAGCAGTCTTCAAAGACATAGGCCTGCTCCTGTGTTCTTCATATTTAAAACAATGAGGTTTTATGCTCTTAGTGACATTTATTTAAAATTTTATTTTAAAAAAGGTTTTTATAAAAATAATCTTTTATGTTTACCTAGCAAGCTGCATTTTCCAGAATCAGGGTTCATAACTTTGGGTTACTATATTTGACACCATACGTACCTGTGTATGTATCTGAAAGCTAAATATCCTATGTATCTAGGTTCATCTAAATATTTTATTAAAAAAGCCTATAAAACTAAAGATGTATGGGTTTCTTGTACATACAAGCTAGCCGATGGGTTTTAAGTGATCTCTTTATACAATGTGCATCGTATTTATACCTTGAGTTACTAAACTTCTGTCATCTGTTTAGTATCATTCAAAAATTCATCATTAAGACCTGGTTTACATCTGTTTGCCTTGACTGAGTAACAGTGTCTTATTATATAAGAAAGATACAACTATCAAGTAATAAGCTTATTTCTAATTATTAATTCTGTTCTCTAAGCTTATAAAAAGTCTAAAACTGTTCTTTGATTTTTGTCCTATGCTGTCAACCTACATAGATTTGTAATTATAGTTATCTGAGCCACAAATTCTAAATTCCATTCCAATGGTTAAATTAATATATATGTTAAGGTTATGCTATGGTCAAGTTGATATATATTAGGTTAAGGTTATATTAAAGTTAAGTTATTATGTTGACTTCTGTATAACTATACTGTTAATTATTACTGGCTCCTTCACAAGCTAAATATATTCATGTTTCCTAAGTATCTTCTAAACTGTAAAACTTAAGAAAATACTTCGTCCTCTAATCAGAATTGTTGATAGTAAATTTTAAGTTTTTTATTTGTGTATTCCTAAATTGTATTATTATCATCTTTAAGCAAAGATAGAGATGATAAAATACTTGGCATTCCAAATCATGCCACTGATTTTTAAAAAATTTGGTAAATACATATATATGTACTTCATAAGTAATTATATGTATCTATGTATAGTCAAATTTAAATGGGGAACAAAATATATTGAGTACATGTTCCTTTTTTCTATGACTGAACTAGTCTAGTGTTAAAAAAATTGTGTCAATTTTCAGAGGACCTTGATATATTTATAAATGGGTTTCAAAACTTGGCTATTATGTTTGATCTAACATGGGTGGATCTTTATGTGATCCTGTCCACTTGCTGCACTCCTGAAGAAAAGGCTCGTATACAGGAAGCAGCAAGGGCATATGGTAATAAAATCTATGTCCAACACCAGAGGCAGCCTACAGGAAAGAGGCTATTCCTGGCAAAACCTTAACTAAAATTATCAAAACAAGAATGAGGACCTTAGCAAATGGAATCATATGGTCACATATTTAATTAAAGAAATGAGAAGATGTGTAAATAAGGCAGTTAATTATGATAAGATAAAAGCAGTAATGCAAAAACCAGATAAAAATCCTGCTATGTTTCTGGGACGCTTAACTAAGACCCTTCAGAGGTATATACATATTGACCCAGACTCACATGAGAGGCAAATATTATTGGGGACTTATTTTATTAGCCAGTTAGCCCCAGATATTAGAAAAAGAAAACTCCAGAAGCAGGAAATAGGACCTCAGACTCCCATCGATCACCTTTTAAATTTGGCCTTTGGGGTTTTCAACAACAGAGACAAGGTAGACAAAATTAAAAACCAAAAGAGACAAATAAAGGCATAAGGACATGCCCACTTAATTTCCCTGGCATTGGGCAATAAGTCCCTGCCTCCTCAGAGATACCCAAAGGCTCCTGCCAGAGAAAGGGAAGAAAACTCAAGTTCTGGCACCTGCCATTATTGCAAAGAGCCTGGGCATTGAGTCAAGGACTGTCCTAGATGGAGTCCATCTGCATCTGGGATGTGCCCCCTCTGTAAAGAGGAAAAACATTAGAAGCGTGATTGCCCTCGCCTCTGAAGGGAAGTGAGGTCATCTGCTCCTATCATGGCTGCCCTCAAAGACTGAGGATGCCTGAGGCTCAGCAAGGCCCTCTCTGATTAGACCTCTAACCAGCTGGACAATAGAAGAGCCTGGGTGACTCTTGACGTGGCAGATATCAATTTTCTTTTAGATATGGGGCTCAATCCTCTACTGTGCTTGCCTCTCCTAGGCCTTTTCTAAAAAGTCATGTATTGTAACTGGGGTTGACAGCACCCACAAGGCCAAAAGATTTACAATGCCTTTAACTTGTAGATTTAGAGAGCTAATCTTTACCCAAGCCACCTTAGCTCTCCCAGAGTGTCCCACCATTGTTAAACTACAGGAACACTAATCCTGGATTCGTATGTCTAGAATTAAACCTGTGCCTCTTGAGACTTTACAGAATCAAGGCTCTAAAGTAAAAAATACGATCTGCAAACACTATACCTGTGAGCCTTTAAAAGATTTAAAGGTGTTATTGAATACCCAAAAAGACTGAATCAGGATAAGTTTTGTTTTTGTGCTTTCTCCTTATATCTATTATCTATTATGTCTATCCAGACTAAAAGATGTCAACTTATTTGTCTCCTAATTTCTACATCATTCTTCCAGGGAAAAGCAAACTTTCTCCTAGACTGGGCTCAATAATATAACAGAGATATTAATAAAGGTGCTTGTTTAATTTGTGAGCTAGAACCCACTTCTAGCTCATCTGGATAACCTTGGTAGATGTCACCCTTTCAAAAAAAATGATTGGTTAACATCTTGGTGGGATAAAATTCTCATTTTCTTGGCCAGTAAACTTTATATCGGAATGCTCTTCTGTTGTTTAAATTGCTGTTGTTAGTGGCTAATATCTCACATATTTATGCCTCTTTTCCAGAACATCAGAATATGATAGTTCCACAGCCAATCAAAAACCCTGGCCTTCCTGCATCTCCTTTAGATCAGTTAGGATGAGATTTTGGGTCCCTTGGACAGGCAGGGTCGACATTCCCTTGCCATATGTGAAGAAGTTATAGAAATCAGACCTTTGCCCTTCGGCACCCCTTAAGATTAAGGGACAAAAGTCTCAGGGAGGGAAAAATGATGAGGTAGGATAGACGAAATATTAGGCAGAAAGGAGACATTGGGAAGAAAAATAGAGATTTAAAATTTTGAAAGTTCATAATCTAACTCCACCCTATAGGGTGTATTCAGTCAGGCAGAAGCCTTAATGAGTCCACACCTAAATCACTCCTCTCCACACCTGAGATACTTAATGTAAACAGGGTGGGTGAGGAGGACAAAGGTCACACCCCACCACCTATCTGTTGCCAGGGAAACCTGAAGGCTGAGAGGAAGTCCTGCCCTCCACTGTGCAATCCTACCCTACCTCCTCCCTTTGCTAGGACCCATCTCTGCCATCTGTTTACTTGAATTAATAGGGCCTTGTTTCTTCAACTGCTTAACTAATAACCTCCAGAAGAGGTTACAATCAATCAAATTTATGGTGCTCCACAGCCCAGACCAATATCTACCTATTCCCCAGGAGGAACAAACAGAAATCTATTCCTCAAGGGTTTGAGTAAGGTAAATAACCAGAGTATGGAATGTGATAACATGCCCTAGAAGTAATTTTTCATTAGCCTAGTTTTCTACCCTAAAATTAGACTCCCTGACCTTTGGCTGACAAAGCCTGCAAAACTGGTTCCCACCTGTACACTCAGCCCACACCCCTAGACCTACCCCCTTGCTTCTAAATAAGGAAAAATTTACTATGATTGTTTGAGTTAAAGCATAACCCGCGAACTCTGCTTGCTTTCTATAAAAGGAAACTGTGAGCTGTACAAGGGGCCACCATTCTCTCTCTGTCTTTTTCAGAGGATGGTAGCCGCCACGGCTAATAAAATGCCTCCTGCCTTAACTGAAAAAAAAAAAGAAATGGAAAATGTTTAAAGGACAAAAATTAAGATTTAAAAAAAAAACTTGAAAGCATGCTTAAAGACCCCAAGAATCCTTAGCCTAGAAAAAGGAAAATTCAAGTGGGCACAGGTTTTTTATCATTTAGTGGAGAAATAACTAATGGTCAGAAATAGGTACGGATGAAATGAGATCTCTCTTCAGGCAACAAGTTCTCCCTTTCATGAAAAAAAATACAACCACTTTGATATCTGTTAGTTTTTAAATATATCCTTCTTAATCTTGTCTAACAAGAGCTAGGCATCAGATGGATAATTAAACTAACAGTTCTCTCATGATCCCTCCAAATCTGGCATGATGTGATGCTAATATTACTCAAGGTTCAACCCACATTTCTCACATTTCTTTTAACATCAAACTTTAAGAAAAAGCTAATGTGCCATGATTTAAGAGCAAGTTAGTGATTTTTCCCAGTCACTTCCCTGTTCATTAGCATTCCCACAAGAGGTGGAGGGTGCAGAGAGTTAACTCAAATGACTGACTCCTGAGCATGTTAAACATAGGACCAACTCTCCAACATATAGGCACTGGTAGAGACCTCCTCAATAAGACCCCCAAAGCTCAGGAATAAAACCAAAAATCAATAAATGGGATGGCATCAAGTTGAAAAGCTTCTGTGCAGCAAAGAAAACAAGCAAGAGTCTGAAATCACCGATCATGGTGGCACACGATTGTAATCCCAGTACTTTGGGAGGCGGAGACCGGAGGATCCGGGTTCGCGGCCAGCCTCAGCTCACTCTCTCTCTCTCCCTCTCTCTCTCTCTCTACCTAGTGAGGCCCTCCGCAACTTCGTGAGACCCGGTTTCAAAATAAAGTATAAAAAAATAGGGCCGGGGGTGTAGCGCGGAGGTAGAAAGCCCCTGGGTTCAATCCCCAGTACCGCAAAAAAAAAAAAAAAATAAGAGTCTGAAATCTTACAGAATGGTAGAAAATCTCTGCCAGTTACTCCTCTGATAGAGGACTAATATCTAGAATATATAAAGAACTCAAAACACTTAGCACTAAAAAATAAATAAAAAATAGAAAATTAAACTGAATAAACACTTCTCAAAAAAAAAGAAATACAATTGGCCAACAAATGTATGAAAAAACATTCAACTTCCTTAGCAATCAGAGAAATAGAAATCAAAACTACCCTGAAATTCCATCTAACTCCGGTTAGAATGGCAATTATCAAGAATAAAAACAATAATAAGTTCTGATGACAATGTGAGGAAGTAGGAATTCTTATACACTCTTGGTGAGATGGTAAAATAATACAACCACTATGGAGATCAGTATGGAGGTTTCTCAGAAGACTGGGAATAGAATCATCACATGACCCAGCTACACCACTTCTAGGTATCTTTCCAAATAATTAGTGAGAATACTGTAGTGATCCATGCATATCCATGTTGATAGCACAATTCACAATAGCCAAATTATGGAACCAACATAGGTATCCATCAACGGCTAAATAGATAAAGAAAATGCAGTATATACACACAATGGAATTTTACTCGGCCATAAAGAACAAAATTGTGCCATTTGCAGGAAAATGAATGGGAGAATATTATGCTAAGTGAGATCCACCGGTCTCAGAAAGTCAAAGGTTGTATGTTTTCTCTCATATGGGAAAGCTAGAGAGAAAATAGAAAACAAAAGGAACTTCAGTTAAATGAGGAGAGATCAGTACACTAGTGGAAGTAGATTGGGGGAGGGCAGTGGGGAGGGGGAAAAAGAAGACTGAGGAAGGAAACAGTTCAAGTAATTTTATGTCTATATATGAAGGTATCACTACCATTCTTACTAACATGTACGGGAAGGGAGAAGGAGTGAGGTGGGTGCAGAGGAAAATTCACCAAGTGATGTATGCATATATGTTTGTGTCGTTTTGAATCACACTATGATGCATAATTACAATGCACCAATAAAATTATTTAAAACTAAATAAAATTTAAAAAGGTGATTTCATGTATGAGTTTAATAACATTGGCCAAAGTGGTAAATTGGTATTATGAATATAATCCCTTAACACTTTATCCTTATTATCTATTTCCCTTTGCATTTTGGGTGTTTTGCTTGTTAACTAGCCCTGCAATTAAGGATTTAGAATATAGTTATAATCTCAGCTTCTCTGAAATGCCAAATTTGAAACAACATGAACGTGAAAATGCTGAGCTCATCTTGCCCTACTAGCTCCGATTTTATCATAGTTGAATATATTGTAAAAATGACTAATCCTTTGTCCTGTCCTGTCATGACTTTTAAGGTAAATATTGCTCACTCTAAGATTAATGTCTATTAATATCTCTCAGCTTCACTATTCTAGATTTCTGATTAAGTTCATTATCCAGAATGTTTACTTACAGAAAATAGACTACATTGATAAGGTAAAAAATTGGGTTTCTTTATTGCAGCAAAAAACACATAACATGAAATTTACTGTTTTAATCATTTTTAGGTGTATAGTTCAATAGTGTTAAGCATATCCACATTGTTGTTAAACAGATCTCCAGAACTTTTTTGCCTTGCACAATAGAAACACTGTACACATTAAATAATTCCCCATTTTCCCCATGCCCTAAGGTTAGTACCTGGTAACCACCATTGTACTTTCTATTTTTAAGAATTTGCTTTATGTGTATATTTTCTATGATTGCCTTGTATTTCTATGTATAAAAACAGGGAGAAAATGCAAACTAATGTTTCAGCTCATAAACGTTTTTAAAAATCAGTCATTATTCAAATATAAGGTTTCTCTGAATGCCATAGTATATATAGTTTTAATGCTACTTTAACTATATAAACAATTAGAAGAGTAATGGCCATTTTTATTATACCTAAAAAGTGGTTGTTAGAAAAAATATATAAAACACATTTAAGTAGATTTTCTTCTCAGTTTTGTTCCAATATAACAAGAGTATAATTAACTGAAGAAGTTGGCTAACTTTATAATGTATGTTACCTTCTCAACTCGCACACCTGAGGCAGTAGCAAGCATTAGAGTGAAACAAAAGCCTTTAATTCCTTTAAAAATTAAATTCAGAAAGATGAAGTAAAATACCTCTGATTTGCTCACTTTCCCAAGAGGACAGTATATGTAGAAGGCTAGGAATATATATATATATATATACACACACACATACATGTATGTATATGTATATGTATGTATATATGTATATGTATGTATATGTATATGTATATACATATATTTTAATTTAGCAAGCTAAGGTGCTGCAGTAATTAGAAGACATTCATTTTTCTCACCACCAAGTAATCACTTCCACACTATTGGACAACTTTATGAGTTTGACTACTCCGTTGCCACTTAATGATTCTGGAAATAAGCCAGCATTTTTCTTGGGTTCTTTTTACTCAGGAAAAAAAAAACCTAAGAAGTTACTTTGGGCAATGAAGTTACTCAAATATTTTATTTGGAGTAGTCCACTCCTTTTGTGAACATTTAAAAGATAAGTTACAGCTGGGCGTGGTGGCGCATGCCTGTAATCCCAGTACTTGGGAGGCTGAGACAGGAGGATTAAAGATTCGAGGACAGTTTCAACAAGTAGTAAGACTCTCATCAACCTAGCGAGACTCTGTTTAAAAAAAAAATAGGGCTGGGGGTGTAGGTCAGAGGTAGAATGCCTCTGGGTTCAATCCCCAGTACCAAAAAAATAAAAATAAAAAATAGATGATAAATAAATAAAAGATAAGTTATTTTTACATACTACTCTGACCTTCAAAGTTTCTGATAGACCTCTTGATTTTTTCTATTTTCTTGAAAATGCTTAAATGCAAGATTTTCTCTGGAAAGATCTTCTTTGCTTGAATATTGCTTCTCTAAAAACAAATGCTTCAAGATATGGCCCATAATATATATTTACCAGCCCAAGCCAAAAAAAAGGTAATGCCTGAGGGTGTTTTTAGATCAACAAATAGAAATTTATCTAGTAAAAACTGAATAAACCATTCATTGAAGTTCAGCAGAATCTTAATCTGCAGAAAAACATAGATCCCAAAACTACAAAAGCCCACTAAATGATCTGAGACAAGCCATCACCTCTTAATCAGTCCCTTCAATCTTCTGCTGTTTCTTCTCGAGCTCTTTGTCAGCACAAGTGACAGACTCACTATGTGTTACAGAGAGCTTTGTAAGGCTTTTAACCAAATTAATGATTCTATGTGCATATTTTCCAATTTGTTGCAGGTACATGTCTTAAATTATACTTTGCCTGTACAAGTTGAAAAATTAGCATATTATATAGCTTCAAATTCCTCCCATTCAACCTATATTAAATTGATATTAACTAAGATAACACTGTTCACCAGGAAATGCTATCTATATCAGGTTTAAATTCCTATTTCTAAAATAGTAATTGAAGGGTTAAGAGCACCCTACATGAAAGAGACTGTGCTAGGTGGTGTTGGTGACACACAGATAAATATCCCTGTCCTCATTCAGTTCCTTCTTACATTTTTATTAGTGTGTCATAATTATACAACATAGTGAGACTCAAAGTGATACATAAATACATGCACACAGCACTTAGTGAATTTCTTCCCGTATCCCACCGCATTCCTTCTTCTTTTCTCACCATACATGTTAGTGAGATGGGTTATGATACCTTCATGTATGGATATATCCTTATTTGAACTGGCTCCTTCCTCAAGCATTTTTTCTTATAAACCGCATTTTCTTTATTCATCTATTGACAATCACCTAGGTTGGTTCCATAATTTGGCTATTGTGAATTCTGCTGTTATAAACATGGATATGCATGTATCGTATTTATAGTATTCCAACTTTAATTCTTTTGAAAAGATACCGAGGAGCGGTATAGGTGAGTGGTATGGTCGTTCCACACTTTGTCTTTTTTAAGTGCTGGAGATTGAGCCCAGGGGCATTCTAACTCTGAGTTACACTCCCAGCCCTATTTTATTTTATTTTTTTAAACATTCTCACTAAGTTGCGGAGGCCTCACTAAATTGCTGAGGCTGGCCACGAACCTGTGACCCTCCTGTCTCAGCCTCCCAAGTACTGGGATTACAAGCGTGTGCCACCACGCCTGGCTCCATGCCTTGTCTTCTGAGGAACCTCCATACTGACTGTGGTTACACTCATTTACAATCCCACCAACAGTGTATAAGCCTTCCCATGTCCCCACATCCTTGCCAGCATGTATTGTTGTTTGTGTTGATGACTGCCATTCTAACTGGTGTCAGATGAAATCTCAGTGTGGATTTGATTTGCATCTCCCTAATAGCTAATGAGGTTAACATTATTTTTCATATATTTGTTGGCCATTTGTTTTTCTTCTTTTGAGAAGTGTCTATTCGGTTCAATTGCCCAATTTTTGATTGGGTTATTTTTTTTTCTAGTATTAAGTTTTTTGAGTCCTTTGTATATTTAGACATTATTCCTCTATTCAAAGAGTAGCTGGCAAAGATTTTTCCCTCACATTCCCTCTTCAGACTCTTGTTTCCTTTGCTGCACAGGAGATTTTTAATTTTAATTTTTTTTTTTTTTGGCTGTACCGGGGATTGAACCCAGGAGCATTCTACCTCCGAGTTACACCCCAGCCCTATTTTTTTTTTTAGGTACCGGGGATTGAACCCAGGGGCATTCTACCTCCGCGCTACACCCCCGGCCCTATTTTTTATACTTTAGTTTGAAACCAGGTCTCACGAAGTTGCAGAGGGCCTCACTAAGTAGAGAGAGAGAAAGAGAGAGAGACAGGGAGAGAGAG